>PVJD01008156.1:0-75575 GCA_004026545.1 Mormoops blainvillei | reverse complement strand
AATAAGGGCTCGGTGATGAACTCCTTTAACTTCACTTTATCTGGGAGGCACTTTATCTGCTCTTCCATTCAAAATGACAGCTTTGCCAGATAGAGTATTCTTGGATGTAGGTCCTTGCCTTTCATGGTTTTAATTACTTCTTTCCCGCCCCTTCTTGCCTGTAAGGTTTCTTTTGAGAAATCAGCTGATAGTCTCAGGGAACTCCTTTGTAGGTAACTGTCTCCTTTTCTCTTGTTGCTCTGAAGATTCTCTGCTTATCTTTCATCTTGGGTAATGTAATGATGATGTGCCTTGGTGTGTGCTTCCTTGGGTCCAACTTCTTTGGGACTCTCTGAACTTCCCGGACTTCCTGGAAGTCTATTTCCTTTGCCTGATTAGAGAAGTTCTCCTTCATTATTTCTTCAGGTAAGTTTTCAATGTCTTGTTCTTCCTCCTCTGCTTCTGGCACCCCTATGATTCAGATGTTGGAATGTTTAAAGTTGTCGCAGAAGTCTCTCAGCCTCTCCTCATTTTTTGGAATTCTTGTTTCTTCATTCTGTTCTGGTTGAATGTTTATTTCTTCTTTCTGCTCCAAATCATTGATTTGAGTCCCAGTTTCCACTCCCCGTATATTTTTCTTTATTTCACTTTGCATAGTCTTCACTTTTTCCTCTATTTTGCAACCATACTCCACCAATTCTGTGAGCATCCAGATTACCAGTGTTTTGAACTCTGCATCTGTTAGGTTGGCTATCTCTTCATTGCTTAGCTCTATTTTTGGAACTTTGATCTGTTCTTTAGTTTGGGATATATATATATAATTTTTTTTTTTGTCTCTGCAGGCCTATTATGTTATGAGGGGCAGAGCCATAGGTATTTGCCAGGGCAGGGCAACCTACGTCACTGCCTTGTGGCATTGTATGTGCGGGAGGGGTCCAAGAGGGAACAATGCCACTTGCTTGGCTCTTGGATGGCTTTCAGTCATTTCCCCTGCTACCCAGAAGCAAACTGGGACCTTCTGGTGCTGATTTCCAGGTGGGTGTGTTTCTGTACATTCTAGGACCCTGTAGATCTCTCAGAGGAACTCTCCTGTGAGACTGGCAGTTTCTCCCGCCACCACAACTCCCACAGGTTTTTATAGCCAGAGGTTCTGAGGCTTTCTTTTCCCACACTAAAACCCTGGGTTGCACAGTCTCTCTCACTTCCCAGTTGTTCCACCCGGTTTATTTGCATGTAAATGTGGAACCACCCAGTCCACCAGCTGCAGACTTGCTGCGCGTCCTCTCCATCCCAGCTGCCCATCTCCTCCCCTCCTACCAGTCTGGGTGAATGTTTCTTCTTTAATTCCTTGGTTGTCAGACTTCCATACAGTTCAATTTTCTGACAGTTCTGATTATTTTTTGTTTTTAAATTTGTTGTCCTTCTTTTGGTTGTGTGAGGAGGCAAAGTGTATCTACCTATGCCTCCATCTTGGCCAGAAGCCCTTTTACTATTCTTAATCATTTATTTTATACATGAAACACAAATTAGTCTGCTGAGCTTCTCTGGCAGTCCCAAGAAAGTAAACATACAAGTTATGCCATTATTTCATTGCCTTTCCCTGTATCTCTAATAATTGATCCTAAAAGAATCAGTTCTGGGAATTTTACTAGACATGGTCCTGAGAGGAACCATTACCTGTGGCTTTTCCCATGTGTTTGCCTTTTTTGATTTATAAGCGAGCCAACTCCAAAAGGCCAGTAATGAGTGGGCGTTTCCCATGCACCCAGTAGTGCCTTACAGCATTCTGAAGACATTAAATGTTTGGCTTTTGTATTATGATTTAATCTTATACATAGAAATATTGCCCCAAATTCTATTTTCTTAAAGATATTTGGTCATTTTATTCCAATTATGTCTTCTTTAGTGCAGAGCATTGAGTAAGAGCTAACATAAATGTTAAAAGCATGAAAGAATGAATGAGTAAATGAGTGAACAAATTGTGTGTCTTTGTTAACTGCTGGAATGTTGCATTTTTTTGTTTCCTTCAGTGAATACTCTGCTTTACTCACTGGTTATGTGTGCATGTGTCTGTGTGTATGACTGTGTGCACACATCCATATGTGTAAATTGTTTCACATTATACTCTGACTATAGTCTGGTTGTAATCTGCAAAAGTCCCTGCATTTTATCTTGGGTGACAGCTTACCAGCTGCCTCATCCTCATTCTTGGTTACAGTCAGCCCCTTCTAGAGTCTATACCCAGCTTCTTCACAGGTTCCAAAAGTAGAGGAAGCCAAGTCCTAGGTAACTGTAGGTTCAAATGAAGTATGAAATGAGCTCAATAGATAACAGGAATGACAGCACTGGAGAGAGGGAAAGATGGCTGTAAAAATAGTTCCTATAAAACTTTTATTACATGCAGTCACTTTGCTGCTGTATAGCCCTTCTTGTCCCCAAATTGTTTTCTGTACATATCAATTAATTAAAGCTCATAATATTTTGAGTCCTATCACTTAATTTAGTTTGTGCTACCTTGGAAATAGTCATCTGAACCAAATAAGGAATTTTACTGGCCATATTTTGGAAATAATTATTTGAGCCAAGTCTCAATTTTCCATTTCCAGAATTTTATCCCTATCAATAAAGGACAATGCATCACAAGAGTAGATTGGGGAGAGGAGGTACGCTTCCATCCTGGATGTGTCAAAACAGGATTCAGAGTCCTTTAATGCAGCAAGAAAGGGTAAAATGCTCTGTCAACCACATAGAAAAACATAAAACCGCTTTTATTCTCAAACAAATATAAAAGGTTTTTTCCTTAAGATGTAAGGGAAAGAATATAAATTGTTAATTTTACTGTACAGATAACTGATCCATAAAAAAAATTATACATAATCTTCCAAATGTCTTGCCCCCTCCCACCATGCAATAACCCCATTTAATTAAAGTTGCTATCTTTGATTTTTAAATGCGCTTTTTTTTAATAGAAACATGAACTCGACACATAAATAGCCAAATTTGGATGATTCAAATGTGTTTAAAATGTTGAGAATCTATTTACATTTTAATAAGACATTTCCTCAGTGCAGGTCTTAGATAAATCTCCATAGAGATGAGACTAGGACACAGAATTAAGAAGAAAGAAGCACCCTTGACAATTCGGAGAAAAGGAAAGATAAGCAGAGTAGTGTTTAATAGAAACAGATGTGGATGTAAACCCTTTACAAAGAAAAAAGCTGTACAAATATAACACAGGAAGAGGAGAAATGGCTTTAGACACACATAATGGGAAAGCCTGGGGAGCTTTGAGAACTCAAGCTAAGAATGAGTTCATGACTCAGACTCACTTCTAATTCACCGACCAACAACTGGTGTGTTACGGGGATAACTTAAAGAAAGACATGGCATTCAGCTCAATGTGTTATTTCTAAGAAAGATTCACAGAAGTTTCTGAAAATGGCAATGGAGGGGCAAAAAGGAGGATTTATCACCCTAAAAATGTACAAATTATATATATATATATATATATATATATATATATATATATATATATATAGTCTCAGCTATGTATGCCTCTTGGCACATCTCTAATCTATGACCTATGACAATTGTTCAGCACTTCAGCAGGAGGAATTTGAGTAAACCTCAAGGAAAACCTATTGATTAAAGTCTGAGTATTACTATATGTTAATAGTATTCATGCTCCCCCGTAGCCCTGCAGTGCTTGGCATAGGTTGCAGGAGAATAAAATAGACCTGGAGTTACAACCCCACCATCAGCTGATAAATAGTTAACTCTTAGGTAATAGCAAGAATTTGGGGCAAAATTAGGTGGAAGAAAATGTCTCCCAGTATACACTGAGCCAGAACAGCACTCCCTCACTCTTCAAGGGTATTTTCTCCACCTCTGAGAAAATATTTTCCTTCCTGCGTTTTTAAAATAAAAGTCATAAATGCAGCCGTTTTTAAATGGAACCAGGGCAGCCAATCCAGAGGACCTGCACTAGGTCAGACCTTTGAACTGGGCTAAACTAGGATTGTTTTACAAACTACTGTTTGTTGAGTCAGCAAAAGGTAACCATCCTAATCACAAGGACTGATGATTATGGACCTTCATTCTGAAGAGAAAAAAACCAGTACTCAATCATGTATAGCCAAGAGTAGCTCAGCTTGTCAACACCATAGACATTTTTCCTTCTTTTTTATGTAATTATTCTTTTATTTTTTTCTCATAGAACCCATTGCTTTCACCCTGTTTGAGTTCTGCCTGAATCTGTGTTCCCAGATTTTGTGATTCTTTGATCCCAAAGAAACCCTTTTTGCCTCATGTTTCAGGGTTTTTTTAACTTTAGGTTAATACCTGTGTTTTATGTTTTCCTCAATTTTAAGGAATTGCAACTAAGTGACTCTTCACCTTGCTCTTTAGAGAAAAAGAGATAAGCAGAGGCAGTGTCAAAGAAAACCTTTACCTGGGGAAGATTTAGGGGTACAGGTATGTAAATCTCATTTGCTAAAAGTAAAGAATAAAAAGTAGAGATTCTGCATTCTCTAAATTGTGACCCTTAAGCCCTATGTCCCAGGCAAAAACTAAGAACTCTAAATACACCTCTCAAAGCCAAACCACATCATTTACGGTTTATAATAACCATCAATGGATGGTTATTATTAAAAAAAACTGAACAGCATCACAGTGATTCAACTAATGCCAATGATTCGACTAATCCAAGGCTGTGATAGCTTTAAATAACTCTCTGTAAAGGTTAAGTAAAATTTCTCCACCAATGAATTTATTCCCCATAGTTGTGACTACAATGTGGTACAAAAGCAACATCCTTCAGCTAATGCAGTTGCAGGGAAAGTGGTAAAGCTGTATAACGTGAGGTATATCCTCCATCTGAATCCAACAGCAAGCCATGTTCTCTGCCTCTTAATGCGGGCACAGTGAAGCAAGGTCATTTAGAAGGAAAGGCAATGGCGGGGCCAGGCAAACTGAAATGTCCCCTGAGCTAACAAGCAAAAAGTCAGCATTTCATGAAGCAAATCATAGACGAGTAAAGACTTTAGTACAAGCAGATTTATTCTTTTTATTTGTTTCCTTTTTGTTGAATTTATTTGGGTGACACTGGTTAACACCACTACACAGGTTTCAGGTGCACAGCTCTGCAACGCCTCATCCGTACGCCGAATCGTGCACTCACCACCCAAGTCAAGTCTCCACCCATCACCATTTATCGCTCTTAAACCCTCCTTCACCTCCCTCCACTCACCCTCGCCCTGGGAATCACCACGCTATTGTCCGTATCCATGAGTTTTTTCTTTTTTTCCTTTTTTGCTCAATCTCTCCACCCCTCCCCGTTCAGCCCCTCCCAGACAGCTGTCAGCTTGCTCTCTATTATTCTTTTTAAATATTCAAGTTACCTTTGATTACACATAGATCCAGAGTAAATTCTCTACATACGATCATTATTACTATGATTATTATTGTAAGAAAGTTCTGAAACTCAAAAAATTATTTTTGCATCAGCATAAAATATTGGGTTAAAAAACTTTATCCATACTTTTAAAAATATATAGTGGATGTTATCTATTATGCAGTGATATATGGGTATCCAGGGTGGACCAAGCTAAGAGTACCTTTCTAGAATACGTGTTAACAATGATTATCTCTGTCATTTAGTATTTTTTCTTAAATATTCTGAGTTGTTTTGAACAGGTCTTCATATTTCTTTGGCAGTTTATTTAATTAATGGTGTAACGCAGGAGCTCCAAGCTGGGGAGCTGCTTGAGTGTTCATAATATTCTGAAAAAAACCACCCGGAGGACTAGCAGATGTGGACATGCCATTTATTACTCACATTGCAGGGGCGTGCACCCGCCACCATCGGAGTATCGCGGACACTTAAGCAGCCCCCCGATTTGGAGCTCCTGCGTCACAGATGGTATTGTATATCTGCTGTACCTAGCACTTTGCTAGTTACCACAAGTAGTTGCAGGGGAAAGCAAATGGCATTTAAGATGAGTCTATTTACAAGAGCTTAGATGTGGACACCACACACATACTAAATGTGGACACCACACACACACAACTGGTGTGCGTGTACATCCATGTAATAGTGCAGGTGTAAAGTCACTTTTGCCTCGGGGGATGGGAGTGGGAATGGGAAGGATTCCTTAGAAAAGGTACATTGGAAAACAAAAGGCAGGTGTGGTGTGACTTTGGTGCCTGGGACCAGGAGCTGCCGCCCTGAGGGAAGAGGCAGGCAGGTGGGCGTCGCGCACCCCCAGTTAGTGGCTGGGCCAGAAGCTACCACCAAGAGGCCCGAAGCTGCCATTCTCTGGTCAACAGAAAGCTGGAAAGTTTACATGTTCCTGAAAAATGGAGATGTTTCTTGAAACCATGAAAGCGTCAGCCCAATAGCCCTATTATCTAACAAAATGAGACATTGCCACATCATCGCTACCGTCTAAAAAGATTTTCCTTCATGTTTACACAGTCTAGGGAAATCCAATAATTTAACACTTGACTGCATATGTGCAATATACGCACCTTGGATTAGCCTATTCCAGAAACTATCATTTCCATTTGCACCTCTTTTCCACTCCTTCCTCTCTGTTTCCAATAACAATCTCATTCTGAAGCAACTCCCAGAACAAGAGCTGTGCCCAGCAGACTTACCTGATTCGTATTCTCCACATAACTTGTGGGAAAGTGGCCGGAATGATTGAAACACATTAAATACCTGTTGTGAATTTAGAAATCACCAAGGAAAATATCACATATAGAATTCTCACCAAATGTTTCAATTTAGTAGTGACAAGTACAGTCTTCTTATCAAAATGGATTTTCTTTTCCTGAAGAGATACTTAAGCCAGGATTCCTAATTCATATTCATCTTTTCTCAAAAATTAGTGACTCTCAAAAAGGAAAAAGGACTCATGGACATGGACAACAGTGTGGTGACTGCGGTGGGGAGAGGGGTATAAGGGGGATAAAATGGTAATGGAAAAAATAGAATAAAAATAATTTTTAAAAAATTAATGGCTCTTAATAAGCTGTGCTGATCAACACAGAAGGGGTCTTTGCTATGGGCCAGCTTCTTCCTGCCCTTGTCACCTCCCTTCCCCAACTCAGAGGAGAGCTGAGTAAGTGCCATGTTGCTAAGCAACTCTGAAAAGATTTTTGAATCTTATTAATTAATTAATTAATTAAATAACTCTGAAGGGCGCTTGGACAAAATAGACATACCCTGTCCAATCTAGGCAGGGGAAACACTCACAAAGAGCAAGCAGCAGGGCACAGTATGAAGACCAATCACGGAAGGAGCTGGGTGGACGCTGTTCACGTAAGCAAGACCCCCAGCCATTTGTGACAACATGGTAGATCTTGAGGGCATCATTCTAAGCGAGATCAGTCAGACAACGACATACAGTTGACCCTTGAACAACATAGGTTGGAACTCCATGGGTCCACTTACACATGGGGTTTTTTTTCAGTAAATATACTGGAAATTTTTTTTTGGAGATTTCCTTACTACTACGAAGCAATCATATTCATTACTCTTGGCTACCATAAGCAATTATATTGCTGCTTCTTTATCAATCCATGAATCATTATTTCTGTGAATAAATATGAATTGTTTTCACATTGTCTTTTTATTTTTGATGTTTAGTGCTTGTAATGCATATAACATCTATAGTGTTTTGTATCATTAATGAAACGATATTAATATAGGTACTGATAGATGAAAGATCTTCGTAGTGCAAGCCTGCTAGCAACAAATCCTACACACACACACACACGCTCACACACGCTCACACTAAGACCTGTCCATAAAGTATCCAGCCACATACTATTAAAAATAGAGGCATCTATTGAAAAAGATACAAAAGACAAGAAACATTGTACATAGGATAATGACACCTCAGTCCCCTTCAAAGTAGGCACCTCAGGACCTCACACAGTTCTCCCAATCACCATCAGCTGCCCCATCATATTTTCCTGAATGTCATAGACAGTCTGAAATCTCTTCTTCAAAGGTGATTTTAGTTTTAGGAAGAGCCAGAAGTCGCAAGGCGCCAAATATGGGCTGTAGAGGAGCTGAGTCACCTGGGTGATTTGATATTTTGCCAAAAAACTCTGCACGAGATGTGATGCATGAGCAGGTACGTTGTCCTGATGAAGCTCCAATCTCCAGTTGCCCATAGCTGCAGCCTTCTGAGTCATCCCAAATAGTTTCCCAGAGGAATGTTCAAGCTTAATGAAAATTTTGGTGCAGATTCATTGCTCTACTCACTGTGTCATTTTGAATGCAGCGACTATACAGTACACATACTCACTCAACAAGCATCTACCACCCCCACTGACTATACAGAGAAGTTGTCATTTTTCATGCTTGTGCATTCCAGCCCACTGTCTTTGGCAACCAGGCTATACTGATGTTGCATAAACCATTCTTGTTATATTAAAAATGGTTGGACTTTCTCTGGACAGACCTCGTATTTATCTGAAATAGGGTTTTTGTATGTTTTTTTTCCAGCAGTATACAGTTCTAATTCCATTGTCCTCTGACTTGCATAGATATTGAGAAGACATCTGAAATTAGTCTTATCTCTATTGCCTATTTTATAATGTATATTTATCTCTGATCACTATTAAGACATTTTTAATCACCTGTTTTCAGAAATTTGATTATCGTGTAGTTTCCTCTTTTTTCTTTTCTTTTTAAATTTATCCTGCTCAGTTGGGTTCATTGAAACTCTTAGATCTGTGGGTTTATAGAATTCATCAATTTTGGAAATTTTTCAGCCATTATTTCTTTAGAAATTCTTTCTAATCCCACATTTTCTGGGGGCACAAATTAAATGTAAAGTGTTGATATTGTCCCACAAATTACTGGGTCTCTGTTCTTTTATAATATATTTGCCTTTTTCTGTGCTTCATTTTATATAATTTTTCTTTCATCTTCAAGTTCATTGATCTTTCCTTTTTCTATGACTGTTCTTCGTCCCATTCGGTATAATTTTCATTTCATATATGTACTTTTATGTTCACCAATTTGTAGTTTATTTTTTATATTTTCCATCCCTTTCCTAATTACATTTAAAGTGAAGATCTTAAATATAATGATTTAAAATAACTGATATAAAGCGCTTGAGCTAATTCCATCACCTTTGCTATTTCTAAGTACAAGCCTATTGCCTGATTTTTTCTTGGTTAAATGTAATTATGTATACATATATATATATGTATATATATTTTATATTTTATTATATATGCTTCTGTGCATGTCATAATTTTTTAATTTAATTTAATTTTTTATTTGATTTTAAATGTTATGTTGTTGGGTGTCAGGTTTTGTCTTTGTATAAAGAGTGATGAAATTTATTTTAGCAGGCAGTATGTAACTTTACGACCAGCATATTTTTAAGCTTCATTAGGGCTAGATTAGAATAGCCTCCAGGGCTAGTTTAGCCTTACAACTAAGGCCTGACCTTTCAGCTGTCTCTTGAATAATCCCCAGGTTGCAATGAGATCCCTCTGCTTTGGCTAAATGGAATTTGTTTCCCAACCCTATTTGAGTTCTGGAAGTTGTTGCGCTTATAGCTCTCCAGTCGTTGTTTGCATTGCCACATAGAATTTCATCCTACATATATGAAGTTTAATATTCACCGACAACTTCAAGAGGACCCCTATTCTGATTTTTGGAGCCATTTTCTGCATAAGTCCCTCTTTTCTAGTACTCTGCCCCACAAATTCCACCCACTTCATCTTCCCCAAACTCTAATCTCTGTCTCCTCAACTCAATGGGAATACTGTATCCTGCCTGGGTTGTTTTTTCCTATGTCATGGTCCTCCAAGCATCTCCAGGTGATTGTAACCAGAGCAACTGTAGGGCTCACATCATTTATTATCCTTTTCTCTGGATCAAAATCCCTCACTGTCTGTTGCCAAGTTTCTGAAACAGTTGCTTCATATGCTTTTCTAATTTTTCAAATTGCTCCAAGAGAACAAATCCAGTACCAGTTACTTCAACATGACAAAAAGTGGGAAATCTACAGTTTCAGTGGGTAAGGAATTCAGAATAACTTGAATGGGTATTTCTAACCCAGTGTCTCTCATGAGGTTGCAGCTGACATGTTGGCCAGGACTATAATAACATGAAGGCTCACGGGCCTGCAGAATTGATTGCAAAGTGACTCACTAACATAGATGGCAAGTTGATACTGATTGTCTGAAGGAAGTCATAGCTCCTCTCCTCATGGATGTCCCTATCGGACTGCTTGAATGTCTTCACGGCACAACAGCCGGCTTCCCCTAGCACAAATCATCCAAAACCCACCTGTGCTTTCCATAACCAGCAAAACACATAAAACAAAGGAGATAACACCTTAGGTTATTAGTAAATGACGAATATTGATATTTTCTTTAATACAAACCACACTGGATTGGATTCAGCACACAGAAGAACCATACCCAACAAATTCTTCAATTAATTTTTATTATGAAAAAAACTAACCAACATTCAATTTGGTAAAAATAAATACAACCCTCAAAGAAGTTTGAGCATCATCTTGACACACTGTCCTCCCTTTCACAAGAAGATGGTTACATTATTTCAGAGATGCTAATTGAGAATGTCCCCCAAGACTCTCAAGAGGGCCTAAGACGGTTTTGCTTGGCACACCACGTCAGTACCCCCAGTTAACTAGATACAGCACTCCCTCTGCACATCTCAATGTACTTGGTTCTCTTTACTGCTCATTTCCACGAGGCTAAAGCCAGCAGACTCTCTTTATGAGAGTTCTGCCAGTCCATGCTACTGCCTCAAAAACATTATAAGGAAAGAAAGCCCTTTCTAATGAGAGGTATGCCAAATACTAAGAAAAAGATGATCAAGCAGATACTGGCTCTCTGTTGCTACAGATGTGGTCAGTTAAATGAAGGACAAGTCTGCCTTTGCTTCTAAGGGAAGGCAACTTGCAAGTCACATAACATTTTAAAATACATGCATTTCCTTAGACTTTTTATGTATTCATTCCAGAAAATTCATTTCTCTCCAAGTGTATAAGACTCATAGCTCTTAGCAATAAATTTAGCATTTAACATGCAGAAGTCTAAGACAGGAAGTCAACAGAGGGGAGAGATTCACACTGAACTTTTCTGGCTCACCCAAAAGTGAAAAAATATATTCATATTCTACATATAATTTCCATTTAGCTTTTCTTGATAAGAATTAAAGCAATAAACAGATGCAAAGTCTCGCAGCCAGTTCACAAGCGTTTACTGCTGCCTGCTCTCCACTGCATTTACTGCCGTAGCCTCCACTGTGCAGGACGCCGGAGACATATTGAGCTGCTCGCTTTCAGACGCCATAGACTAGGCCATGTGCACACAACTACATGCCCCAAACTATTCGGTATATATCTAATTCTGACATTAAAGTGGTCCAAACACAATAAACAAGAATTGGGGTGCCAGGGGGAGGGGGCAAAAGGGGTTTCCATGGTCATGGAAAAAATACAATTAAAAAATTTTTTTAAAGACTTGGAAAGGGGACATTGAGAGAGGCACTGATACCACGTCTATAATTTCTATGGCTTAAAATGTTTACATAGCATATGCTTCTTGGTTGACAGTCTGACACTTAATAATTATGAAATACCATACAGATTCTGTGCTAAGATGTTTTTGAAAAATGAAGAATGTCATTATTCATCAGCCTTATTTATGCTTCTATTAATGCCCTTTGGCATTTAAAATGACAATTTGTAAATACTCTTCTAAATATCTCATGATTGCATCCTTCTCTTAGTGTCTTAATTTTCACAATGTATACCTGTGTTTTCTAATATGGTAGTTATTTAAATTTAAACTTATATTAGCTAAAAGTAAAAATAAATAAATAAATAAAATTCATTTCCTTGGTCTTACTGTTCTCATTTCAAGTGCTCAATGGCCACTGTATTATAGAATATTTCCATCATCATAGAAAGCTCAATTGAACAGAACTAGTTTGTTAATTTCTAATGTATGAAAATAATCTTCCAACTCAATTATATTATGTTTTCTAAGCATGTGCCTATGGCATTTCGTTTGTTTATTTATCAATAAGTAACTTTTTGGACTCCAGTGGATAAACTCAATATTATTCATTTTATGGTTATCAAAATAGTAATTGATTAACAAACATATCCTCTCTATGGTTTATTCTCTCCCAAACTGCACCACCATTTGAGGATACCATATTCAAAGTAACCCTTTAGTTTTTTAATATTAAATTTAAGATACCATTTAAAATTAAAAATTGAATACAATAAAATTCAATCAACTATTTATTTTCTTCATGAAACTCTCCATGGAAGGTACACTGAAAATACATCATCCTTTTCTTCTTGGATGATTGCAAACTACTCGTTAATGAAAAGTGTGGAAATTCTGGATTTTGTACAATAAGCGTCTAGGTTTTGTTTTTCACAGTCAGAGGGATTGAAAGAGGTGCATTTATACATACTTCTTCAATTAAACAAACTTTCAGGTTGCTTTTTAGAACTCAAACTGACATAGCATCAAGTGTGGTGATAATTTACTTGTTATTAAGCAAAAGATAATTAAACTTAATGATAATTGGACACATTTTCCTACTTGGATATTTTGTTATAGTTCTTCATATTGGATAAGAGAAAATTTCACAGGACAAATTTAAATATTTAACTAGACAAAGGGAGCTAAATAGTATTGTGTGTCCTTGTTCTTTTTGTGAATAGGCTTTCTCTTTGGCTTCACCCACAAGAATATCTTTTTGTTAAGAATTTAAAATAACCTCGCCTAATTTATTTGGCAGACAAATGTAGTTCTTCTGTGTTAGATCTCAGGTTTACATTGATATTCTTTTACATTTTCTGAGTTGCTCAGTTAAGTTTGGAGAGGAATCTACACTTTGGGGATATTGCAAAGCTCCCTTTCTAGTATGGGAGAATATCTGTGCTCCTCAAACCCTGTGACCCACAATTGCATTAAAATCTTAAATACACTATCAATATTACTGATTCTAAGAGGAAAAGAATGTCACTCCTCAATCTCGAACACCACAGAGTTAACTGTGGCTCAGCTGAACGCAAAGGTGGTCTATGAAAGGGACATGTTTCTTATCTGGGCATTTATTTCTTTATTCTTAAATCACTTTAATTGTCAGTAAAAACAAATTTACTAATAATTGAAGAGGAGTATCCACAACTGAGCACCCTGGCTAGGTGCTCAGTTGGTTGAAGCATTGTCCCATATACCAAAATGGTTCTGGGTTCGATCCCCAGCCGGGATACCTATAGAAGGCAGGCAATCGATGTTTCTCAGTCTGTCTCTCTCTCTCTCTCCTCTTCCTCTTCCTCTTCCCTCTTTTCACCACCCCTCCTCTCTCTCTAAAATCAATAAAGCATATCCTCAAGTGAGGGCTAAAAAAGAATCCCTGTTCTTTCTTGTCTCAACTATATAAAATGCAAGCCCATATTTAGGATGAGTCATTGAATATAGGAATGGAGATACATTCCTAGTCTCTAAAGTGGTCTAGAGACTTCTCAAAACTAGGTGTCCCATATTGCCACTACTAAACAGGGAAGGCTAATAAAGAGCTGCCTCAAGTAGTTGATCCATATAAGCCACATTTCAGCTCTACTGCTGACTCGTCAGGCACATTTCTCGCTGTGCACAGGGGCTTTCTGTCTGACAGAAAGAAGTTTGGCTTAGAAACCAGAGTTCAGATTGCTGTGTTTTCTACCTTTCCTGATATGCTCTCCTAAAGGTCCCATAATAAATAGACCAACGTACCTTCTTATGTTTTCTAGCAGAAGCTAAAGAGGCACAAAGCTAAGACATGTATCAGCCTTATAAAAAACTGAGAAAAAAGTGCAATGAATTTAATTTTAAAATAGCAGTTAAATGATAAGTTCCAAGTGGTCTAGATGGGGGTATGATTAACAAAAATAAAAAATAATAGAAAATGGAGCTGCCTTATGACCCAGCAATCCCACTTCAGGGGATATATCTGAAGAAACCCGAAACTCTAATTTGAAAGAATATATGCATCCCTGTGTTCATTGCAGCATTATTTACAATAGCAAAGATTTGGAAGCAGCCCAAGTGCCTATCAGTAGATAAGTGGATAAAAAAGCTGTGGTACATTTACACAGTGGAATACCACCAGCCATAAAAAAGGAGGAAATCTTGCCTTGGCCCGGTGGCTCACTTGGTTGGAGCATCGTCCTCTACACCAAAAGGCTGTGAGTTTGATCACCAGTCAGGGCACATACGGGAGGCACCAGTCAGATGTTTCTCTCTTTCCATTCTTCTCTCTCTCCAATCAATAAATATACCCTCAGGTGAGGATTTTTATTTTAAAAAGGAAGGAAATCTTACCCTTTGCAACAGCACAGATGGACCTAGAGAGTATTAGGCTAAGTGAAATAAGCCAGTCAGAGAAAACAGAAGTTCTATATGATTGCACACATATGTGGAATCTAATGAACAAAATAAACTAGCAAATAAAAATTTTTAAAAAGAAAAGAAAATACTAGAGTATGTGAGAGAAGTGTTCCTGGTTTCTTCTAAGGTGACAATAAGTCAATAAATTACTTATTCAGATAATGTTCAAGGACTTTTGATTGCTTAAGAATAAATTAAAGTAGTTGCATGCTTTATGAAAATAAAAATTCAAATGATCATCTGAAAGTATATGTTTGAATAAGAGAAAAGTAACTGTATATTAAGGAATAATAACATAATGTTTCTTCATTCTATGTAATATTTACTCTTAATAGAATATATTTAAGTAAAACTAAATGCCTATTAAACTAATGGAGAGAGTATATATACACATACACATGATTGTATATATGTACATCCAGATATGTATAGATATGAAATATATGTATATATTTCCATTATATAAGTAGAGACTTCCAGCCAAGATGGAGGTATAGGCAGACTCACTTTCCCTCCCTATATAACCAAAAGAAGGAAAACAATAAATTAAAAAAAAAAAAACAGAA
The DNA here is from genome assembly GCA_004026545.1 of Mormoops blainvillei. Lineage (NCBI taxonomy): Eukaryota > Metazoa > Chordata > Mammalia > Chiroptera > Mormoopidae > Mormoops > Mormoops blainvillei. The sequence continues at coordinate 60,573 of PVJD01008156.1, read as the reverse complement.
CTGCCAGAAAATTGAACTATGTGAAAGTCCGACAACCAAGGAGTTAAAGAAGAAACATTCATTCAAACTGGGAGGAGAGGCAGAGATGGGCAGCCGGGCGGAGCAGATACGCAGTAAGGCAGCAGCTAGAGGACTAGGCAGTCAAGATGGTGGCTGGCAGTTCCACATTTTCATGCAGATAAACTGGGAGGAACAACAGGGGAGTGAGACAGACCACCCAACCCAGGGTTTCGGCGTGGGAAAAGAAAGCCTCAAAACCTATGGCTATAAAAACCTGTGCAGGTTGCAGTGGTAGGAGAAACTTCCAGCCCCACAGGAGTGTACCTTGAGAGACTCACAGGGTCCAGAACATGCACAAGCCCACCCACCTGGAAATCAGCACCAGAAGGGTCCAATTTACTTGTGGTTAGCAGGGGAAGTGACTGAAAGCCAGATGAGAGCTGAAAAAGTAGCATTCTTCCCTCTCTGACCCCACCCCCACAAACAGTACCACAACACCCATGACATGAGTTGTCCCACTCTGGTGAATACCTAAGGCTCCTCCCCTTACCACATATCAGGAGCTCTGAGACAAAGAAATATGGCTGAAATGAAAAGACAGACCAAAACTTGAAAAAAAAACAAACTAGGTGACAAAGAGATAGCCAACCTATCAGATGCAGAGTTCAAAACACTGGTAATCTGTATGCTCATAAAAGTGGTTGAGTATGGTCGCAAAATAGAGGAAAAAGTGAAGGCTATGCAAAGTGAAATAAAGAAAACTATACAGGGAACCAACAGTGAAGGGAAGGAAACTGGGACTCAATCAACGAGTTAGAGCAGAAGGAAGAAATAAACATTCAAGCAAAACAGAATGAAGAACAAGAATTCAAAAAAATGAGGAAAGGCTTAGGAACCTCTGGGACAACTTCAAACATTCCAACATCTGAATCATAAGGGTGCCAGAAGGAGAAGAGGAAGACCAAGAAATTGAAAACTTACTTGAAAAAATAATGAAGGAGAACTTCCCCAATCTGGGAAAGGAAATAGACTTCCAGGAAGTCCAGGAAGTCCAGGAAGCTCAGAGAGCCCCAAAGAGTTGGAACCAAGGAAGCACACACCAAGGTACATCATCATTACATTACCCAAGATGAAAGATAAGGAGAGAATCTTAAAAGCAGGAAAAGGAGACAGTTACCTACAGAGTTCCCATAAGACTATCAGCTGATTTCTAAAATAAAAAAAATAAAAAACGAAAAAAACCTTACAGGCAAGAAGGGGCTAGAAAGAAGTATTCAAAGTCATGAAAGCCAAGGCTCTACATCCAAGAATACTCTATCCAGCAAAGCTATCATTTAGAATGCAAAGGCAGATAAAGTACTTCCCAGATAAGGTAAAGTTAAAGGAGTTCATCATCACCAAGCCCTTAATATATAAAATGTTAAAGGGACTTATCTAAGAAGAATAAGATCAAACTATGAACAGTAAAATGACAACAAACTTACAACTATCAACAACTGAACCTAAAGAAAAAAAAAACAAATTAAGCAAGCAACTAGAACAGGAACAGAATCACAGAAATGGAGATCACATGGAGGGTAATCAGTGGGATGGGGGAGACTGGAGAAAAAGGAACAGGGAATAAGAAGCATAAGTGGTAGGTACAAAATAGACAGGGGGAGGTTAAGAATAGTATAGGAAATGGAGAAACCAAAGAACTTATATGTACGACTCATGGACATGAACTAAGGGGCAGCGGGGGAAGTGCGATATTAGTGGGGGGGTGCAGGGTGGAGGGGAATGAAGGGGAGAAAAATGACTGGACAACTATAATAGCATAATCAATAAAATATACTGTTTATTTTTAAAGTATATTTTTAATTATACAAATATATTCTATATTTATATGTGTGAATATATATTTGTTCCTCATTATGGAAATAAAAGATGTCTATTTTTATAAAAATAAAAGGCTTTTTTAGTAAAATTTTTAAAGTAAATTACAATAAATTATTTAAAAGAAAACAAAAGTTACCTCCCAGAGAAGACCATGAGCACAATTTGATACATACTTTTCCAGCCTTGTGTTCAAAATGTACCTTAATGTATTCCTATTTTCTAAAGAATTTGCTTATTCATTTTTGGCTCAAATTCAAATAAATCACCTTTTGCATGCTTAAAATAGTCCCTTTCAATATTTCACATTGCCTTCAGAGTTTTGTTTTGTTTTTTTAGTATTATGCATTGTGTTGTCTCGTATTAAGCTGTTCACCAGCTATTGACATGCAAGAGAAGGAAAAGGAGAAGGAGAAATAGGGGTGCTACAGAGTAACAACTTTGAAACCCCTGCACTGGATACCCTCAAAATTTATATGGGAAGTAGTTAATAAAGTATTTCTGTAACCAAAGAAGTCAATACATTTTACTTCCATGTTGCTCAACTCAGTAAGCCCATCACTTAGCAAACAAGACCCATTTTACATACAGTGAATACCCACCAACGCATCAAGAGACTCTGAGGTTCTAGGAAACCCTTCATCTCCAGTGGACAAAGAGATTTCCCAAGGCTGGAGTGTTTTCATGAAATGTTTATGTTTATTTACACTTACACTGCCAGTGCATTCCTGGATTCTGTATTTTGGTGCCCCAGTGATAAAGAGAGGATTTAAATATCATTAACATATAGGAACACCAAGGAAAATCAAGATACAGTTAGTATGCATATTAGTAGCACAATGCCACACCATCACTCTGCTCGAAGTCAGCCACTTCTATTTCAATAACCGAGTATTAAATTTTTTTAATATAGAAAAATGGAAACTCTTCTTGGGTATTTTTCCAATCAGTCAATATCACACACACTTACAGAATAGCATCTATACATGTGCCAACTACTATTGTTGGTACAGGCATTTATGGTAAATTATTCTATCTCTGCAACATGTTATTTCGAGGCAAATTGGCACTATTTACAAGGAACTTTAGGTTTAATTTGCATCTAAAAATTTTAAATGCCCATAATTGTACATTGCCAGGAACATTACCCATGGTTAATTTGCATATTGTTCCTATTGTCCCTAAAATATGATGACATTTAACAATACTGTATGCCACAAGACGCCACACACCACATTGAGAGCAAAGATCACTCAGTGCTGATGGAACTTGGCATTGAGGACTTTTGGGGTCACAATGAACCCGCCAGGCAGTTTAACACCCTTTCATGTCATGCCCCCTGAATTTCCCTTTTGAGCATACCTCCTGCCCAAGCTCTTACAGAGTCATCCAGGGCTGTCTGTCTGGCCCAGTTTTCTTTTTCCTTAGCAGAATCATACTTCAGAGGTTCAAAGGACTCAAGGGTTATCCATCAGGCCAATTCTATTTCAGATTTTAAAAATCTTTTGTACTCTGGTCAAATTGACATTTTCTTCATCCTTACCCATCAGTAGCACAAAAGCTGAAGCTCCTTCCATCTTGAGATTCTGAACTTCATTATTTAATGTAACAGTCCTTTCACTAAATCCTTTCCCAGGCTCATTGATTGCTTCTATTGAAAATACTCTAACCTTATATTCCTTTCTTATTATGAATAAAACAGTTATCCAAACCCTGAGAAATTTTTATGGCCTCTAACACTTTCATCCTGCAACTCTGTGTCAATAGTAAAAAGTGAATCAAGGCTCTGTAGGGAGAAAATTGTGTTTCAAAGGAAAACAATGTATTGTTTATAACATCTCTCCATGCTATCTGTTTATGATTCTATGGCAGCTATGTTACATCTCTGTAAATTATAGATAACTGATAACAATGAAAAATAATATTTATCCATAGAAATACAAATCTTCCCTGTCTAAAAACTCACTTGACCTCCTTTCCCCACTGTAGAGAAGTCGGGATTTTCTTTCGAACCTGTTAAACATCTACATCTACTTAATTCCCTCATTAATGCATGAGTGAAATAAAATATTTATTTTTTTAATTACCTTCTAACAACTTCAAATGAGAAAAAATAATGGGGTATCGATTAGAGAATTTATAAAAATAAGATGATGAAAGAGGACAAATACAGCAAGAAGACACCAAGAGTCTTAATCTTTCCTGCTTTTCTAAGCACAAACATGCTATAATTTAGGAGGAATGAAAATGAAGAGTTACTTAACAATTTTCTCTAGAAGTAATAACACTTTTTCATTCATGTTGGAGAGTCTTGATGGAAATGATTAAAGGGTGATAGTATATGAAACCATTGTCAAAGCAAAAATTGTAGCAACGAAGTTAAACAGGTAAGGAAGACTTCATTCGAGGCCATTGCAGTGAGGAAGAAAGGCCAGTCTGAACTCAACTCCCCTGAAACAATGGGCAGATGAGTTTTCAAAAGCTGGGTTGGAGAGTATTATAGGTCATCTCTGTTTGCTAATTGGCCTTACCCAAAAGAAAAGGAAGGCTGAGGGAGATTTCACACACAGAAAGGAGAAAGCAATGTTAAAATACAGAGAGGAATTTGAAGATCTGGCCTTGAGTACTGTAGTGATGCAGCCACAAGCTAAGGAATGCTGGTGCCCACTGAGCACTGCAAGACACAAGGCAAGTATTCTCCCCTAGGCCCTCCCAAGTGAGCACAGCCCTGCTGACACCTTGATTTTGACTTAGTAATACTGATTTCTGGCTTCTGGCCTCCAGAACTACAAGAATTAAATGTCTGCTGTTTAAAGCCACCAAGCTGTGGTAACTCGTTATAGCAACGACAGGGAAGTAATGCAGACTTTGGTTTGAGAAGTGGGGTGCTGCTGTAAAAAATACTAAAGATCTGGGAGTGTCTTTCAAATTGGCAATAGACAAAGGCTGGAAGAACTCTGAGGCATCTGATAAAGTCTAGATTGCTTTAAATAGATGATTGGTAGAAATATGAACATTGAAAACAAAGCTAGTAAGAATTCAGAAAGAAGTAAGGAGCATCATAGAGGAAGCCTATATCATCTTAGAGAATATATATATTGCCATAAACTGAATATTGGTAGGAATATGAACATTAAAGGTGCTGCTCAGGGGCTCAGAAAGAAATGAAAAACATAACATTGGAAAATGGAAGAAGTGCAATCTTTATTATATAGTTGCAGAGAGCTTCACTGAATTGTGACCAACCACCCTGTGAGAAACAACACTTGTAAGTGATGAATTTGAATATTTAGCTGAAGAGATTTCCAAGCAAAGTGCTGAAGACACTGCCTGTTTTTTTTCTTACCACTTAAACTACAATGCTAGAAGAAAAAGATAACTTGAGGAAAGAATTATTAAGCAAAAAAAGAACCAGGACTTGATTTGGGAAATTCCCAAATGGTCCATATTGCAAGAGGTGCTAAAATTAGGATACTCACTGTTATGAAAGCATGCTCTAGAGGGAAGGTCAGAGGTATGGCTGGAGAACTTTTGTCAGTGCTGAAGAGATTAAGCATGAGCAAAGGGGATCACAGTTGGGGGACTGGAGCAACGTAGGTGAAAAATAACAGTGCATTGGCCAGGAAGCAAATGTGGTGGTCCAGCACTATAGGTGATGAAAAGTGGATTCTGGATATATATGGAAGACAGAACTGATGGTATTTTCTGATTTATTACATATACTTTGTGAGCATTACTCCAAAGCATCCAGTGTGAATAACTGGAAGGATGGAGTTGACATTTCCTGAGGCAAGTTAACAAGAAAATACCAGCAGCTCAGTTTTTAACTGAATAGATTGATATTTCCATTTTAAAAAGCAAGTGGAGATTTTGGAAGAATAACTGTATATGGGAATCCAGAGATCAGTATCTAGGCCAGTCTACAGCTACTACTTTAGGGACATCAATATACAGATAATATCTAAAGCACTAGGACAGAAAGATGGTCATCAGGAAGAGACTGTAGGTATAAAATAAGTTCAAAAACTGAGTCATGGGAGTCTCCAAAATTAAAAGGAATAGGAGAAAAGGAGGGAGCAGCAGAGGAAGCTGAGAAGAAGTGTAGTTACCAAAAAAACCATGAGTGTGGAGCTCTGCTAACCCAAGTGAAGAAAGTGTTTCAAAGGAGAGGTGATCGAAAGTGTCAGAGAGTGCTGAGAAGGTGAGGAAGAAGAGGACTGAGTATTGTCCATAGGATTTGGCAACCTGGAAATCCTTGCAGTTGTTGGCTAGAGAAGTTTTGTTATAACATTGGGGATAGAAGTTTGACATGATGACTTCAGTCAGGGATAAAAGAGAGAATTTGAAGACAGTATATATAGGAAACGAAATGAAGTTGACTTGAAAATCAATTAATTTGCTTTTAAAAGATCCACAAAGTTGGCCAGGATAAGCTCATTAGTAAGTTAAAAGAGAAAAGTTTTGCTAAGAGGCACCAGGTGGCTAAAGGTATAAAGGAAATGAGTAATCAGCATGGATCATTTAATTACAGAGTTTGCTAATTAAAGAAAAAAGTAGTCGTCCCAATACGCCAAGATTACGGATTCGATCTCTGGTCAGGGCACACACAAGAAGCAACCAATCGCCAGTCAAGATGGAAGTGTAGGTAAACACACTTTGCTGCCATGCACAACTACAGCAAAAATTACAGCTAGACAAAAAACAATTATTACCCAGATTCGTCAAAAAATCGAACTGTATGGAAGTCCAACAAACAAGGATTTAAAGAGAGCCACATTCATCCGGACAGGAAGGAGGGGCAGGGTCATGAAGAGGCATGGAGAGACAGCGGAGGGGGCCGTCCCACATTCAGGTGTGGTGGATAAAAATCAGGAGAGATACCTATGGGGTAAGCAATCCCAGCCCCAGACCAGGGTTCCAGCACCAGGAAGATAAGTCCCCATAGCTTCTGGCTATAAAAATCAGTAAGGGTTGGGGTGGCAGAAGAAATGGCAGAATTCTCAAGAAACTCCTCTCAAAGGGCCCACAACCCCAGAGCAACAATTGGAAGGGCACAAGTGGCATATGGGGAAAAGGGGAGAAAGTGAGGTGACTGGCAACAGGGCAAGTGCCAGGAGACAGTGTTCTCCCAGGCAATCTCCAGAGGCCAGGCAGTAGCATTGTCCACTCTTTGAGTACTCCTCCACATAGGGCCAAAAAGTGGTGAAAGGGGTTGCCTGGCCCTGGCAATTACCTAAACCTCCACCCCACACTATTTACAGGTCACTTTTCTACAATAGGCCACACTACTAAGACAGGGAGTCAAAGCAGCTCTACCTAATACACAGAAACAAACACGGGGAGGCTGCCAAATTGAGGAGACAAAGAAATATCGACCAAATGAAAGAACATAACAAAACTCTAAGGAACTAAATAAAATGGGAATAAGCAACCTATCAGATGCAGAGTTCAAAACACTGGTTATCGGGATGCTCAAAGAAATCATTGGTGCTGCAACAGCATAAAAAAGACCCAGGCAGAGATGAAGGTTGCACTAAGTGAAATAAAGAAAATCTATGGGGAACTAACAGGGAAGAAAACAGCATTCAATCAGAATGGCGAGAAGAAAAAAGAATTCAATTTAAAAAAAACAAAACAAGAATAGAATAAGGAGCCTCTGGGACATCTTCAAATATACCAATGTCTGAATCACAGCAGTGCCAGAAGGAGAAGAGGAAAAACAAGAAATTGAAAACTTATTTGAAAAAATAATGAAAGAAAACTTCCCCAATTTGGTGAAGGAAATAGACATACAAGTCCAGGAAGCACAGAGAATCCCAAAGAAGTTGGATCCAAAGAGGACCACACCAAGATACATCATAATTAAAATGCTGAAGGTTAAAGATAAAGAGAGAATCTTAAAAGCAGCAAGAGAAAAGCAGAGAGTTACCTACAAAGGAGTCCCCATAAGACTGTCAGCTGATTTTTCAAAAATATTTTGCAGGCTAAAAGGCACTGGCAAGAAGTATTCAAAGTGATGAAATGCAGGACCTACAACCTAGATTACTCTATCTAGCAAAGCTATCATTTAGAATGGAAGGGCAGATAAAGTGCTTCCCAGACAAGGTAAAACTTGTCTGCACCAAGCCTTTATTATATGAGAAGTTAAAGGGAACTATATATAAAAAAACTCAAACTATGAATATTAAAATGGCAACAAATTCTTAACTATCAACAAGTAAATCTAAAAAACAAATTAAGCAAACATGCAGAACAGGAACAGGATCGTAGATATGGAGATCATTTGGAGAGTTATCAGATGGGAGGGGGAAGGAAGAGAATGAGGGAAAAGGTGCAGGGATTAAGAAGTACAAACTGGTGGTTACAAAATAAGGGGATGTTAAGAACAGTATAGGAAATGGAGTAGCCAAAGAACTTAAATGCATGACCCATGGATATGAACTAAGAAGGGGATTGCTGGAGGGAATGAGGGTACCAGGCAGAGGAGGAAAAAGGAGGAAAAACTGGGACAACTGTAAGCATAATCAATAATATATATTTAAAAAAGAAACAACAAATGAATGCATAACTAAGAACAACAAATCTCTCTCTTCTCTCTCCCTCTCTCTCCTCCTTCCTCTCTCTCCCCTCCTTCCTCTCTGTGTCTAAAAATCAATCAATAAATAAAAAAATTTAAAGAAAGATATAGTAAGTGCATGGTAATTTTCAAGATCTAAGGGAAAAGCAAATGTCATTGTTTTAACCCATTTACTCTGTTAAATCTGTGAGGTAAAATGTAGGGAGAAGTAAATGAATTGGGTTCTTGAAGGGTTGGGAATGATGTGAACAAACAGCAGAGATAAAGGAACTGACTTTAGGCAAGAAATATTTCTTCCTCAGAAGCCATAGGGTTAGAGGAGAAGGTCACTGTACACCACGGTTTCTCAGCCTTAGCACTACTGACATTTTGAGCTGAATTATTATTGTGAGAGGGCTGTCCTGTACATTTTAGGACATTTAGCATCCCTGACCACTAGATGTCAGTAGCACTCTCCCCCATCACGATAGCTCCAAATGTCTCCAGACCTGGTCTGGGGACAAAATGGCACGGTTGAGAACCACTGATACAGAGATACAGAAGAAGAGAGAATTTCACTGTAGGAGCTCTGACAAGAAATGGATATGGTAACTGCATATGAGGTATTAGAATGCGCTAGGTGACAAAAAGAAGAGAACTTCTGGAAAGAATTCTTAATAACAATAGATACTTTGGTGGCTTTGTTCCGTGTTGACTTAGCTCACTGACACTGTTTGCCAGAATCCCCTTTCCTGTATAGTTCTGGGTATATGTGAGCTACAAAGAAATTTTAAAACAACCAGGCCAAACTCCTCCAGATACTGTCAGATACCATCCTTCAGTTTCTCCCACTCCTGACCTAGATGCCTCTTTTGCTCTGTGATAAAAGAGTGCCAGCTGTCCCTATAGGCCATCCACCTCATTCAAGTTGGAGACTTGGAAGCAGTGAGAGACCCATGTGGGTTCCCTTTCGCCTTCGAGGGCTTCAGACCATGCCTGCAGTTCCAGTTCGTGCCTACCCTCCCCTGCTGCCTGCCCGTCTTTCCTCCTAAATACTGATTCTGCTGGCTTCACGCTGCAGCCTCCAACACAGGAGCAGTAACTGCACACAAACTTTTAAACACGATCTCTCAGTTGCCTGAGGTCAAACCCCTACAACTCTGTTCTATACCATTAACTACTGCCTGTGTGTCCGGTATAACAACACTATAAATTAGGTATTAGTATCCTCATCTTATAGTTGAGAAAACTGAGACTTGACTATAAACTGAGAGTCAACTAGGGTGACTAACTCTACAAGGTCTCCCATTTAGTAAGTGGCAGACACAGAGCCCAAACAATACCCACTTCCCTTGAAAGCCTCTCTCCCCCACCACACACTGCTTCAATGCTGTCAGTTACTGGCTTTATGGAGGAGTAGAGCTTTTTAAATTCATTGACCTGACCTATTGATAAATGACTCTATATTGTATCCTAATAACAGTGTCAAATGAATAGAAACCTTTTTCAAGATAGCATTTAATGGTATGTTAGAGGTAGGAGGCAAAAAACTTAAAATTTGCTTGCTCTTCACTGATATAAAATAAAAAGAGCTTAACTTTTCTGTTTTCTATTACTTCATAGTGTTTATGAGGCTCTAACATTTGGTGGCAGCAGATGTCCTAGAAGTTTAGAAGGGACCTTAATCAACGCATCAACACTCAATTTAATCAGGACTAGGAGAGAGCGATTGAGGATTTTATGACTATTGCTTGTGCCACAGTCAATGCCCTGGCTCTCCCTTCCTGCCTCCCACCACCACGGATAGAGGTTTGAGCCTTTCCCTGCTCGCATTATACTCAGAGCAACAAAGCAGCCATGTTCGTAGTACACATAGACTATGGCAATAGACCAAAACAGACAAGACTTGTTTTTTACTTGGGTGTCATTCAAAGCAGCAGCATAGGCACCCAGGTGTTGATGAAAATAGTTTCCCTGGGTGAACTCAGGTGCTCATATCGCTTCTGTCCACTAAAGAGTACTAAGTCCTAAGGTACAGGAATCAAATCTATGAATTAACTTCCAAAAAAGGCTAGAATCATAGAATATCAACATTGGAATGGATTTTGTTTGGTGGGTCACCTAATCCATTTTCATTCCACTGGATAAATCTATTCTAAGACTAAACTAGTAGTAATCCACAATCTTCTTTACGCTCCAAAATACTGGAGCACTAACCTATGCAACGGGAGCCCATGGTGTCCTTCAATAACTAAGGAGCGAGGATGCACTTCTTGCTTTGAGCTACACTCTGCCTGTCCATGATTATGACCCAATGGTGTTAGAAGAGTCATTTGGCATCATGCAGAGAATGAACCTAGAATATGCCATATTTAATTTTTTATTTAATGCCTGCTCTGTTGTTATAATAATAGCAATGGAAATAAAATAGATGTCAAAGCAGCTTGTTCTAACAGTAAAATTTTTGTTAGATTGATTATTAGAAGCATAAATGATTATTGCATTTGCCATATTTTTTTTTCATTTTATACCACAGCAGCACTACAGTGATATGAGCTCAAAAAAGGTAATAATTATTCTACTAGTCATTTTGAAAAGCCTCTTTTCCGTTTTATGCACAGAAAATTATTCTCTTGAACAAAGTTTTATTTTTACAGTTAAAGTAAATGTAGACTATGTGGTTTTTTTCTCTTATAAAAACAAGCTTAGCATTCAAGCCCACTTTAAGATCCCAATTTTATTATCCGAGAACAAGATACAATTTTAAAATAGAAAATCTTCATCAAAACTTGAGAACAATTTCCACAGAAATTGTCAATTAACTCTTGCAAATTATCTTCAAATTTCTATCAGTGCAAGATGGATTTTTGATACATGTCAAACCCCTTTAGAAAGAGTTAGAGAAATCAAGTCACAACAGCGCTTCCTGTTTTTGAGGTCTCATAGCCATCTGCCAAACGGAGAAGGAAGGGCTTTTGAAGGCCAGTCTTCTGCTTTGTACCTAGAACATAGTCTCTACAGGGATGCCTTTCTTTCCCCTGATCAGAGTCTATCTCTGCTAAAGACAAAGAGATAGTGCAGGCATGGACAATAAACATGAGTTCAAGAGTTTAAAAAATTACAGACGCACGACAGAACAAAGATTTAGGTGCCCTCCCCCTGGAGCACGCCTGCACCTTTCTCGGTCCTCTTGACTCCCCCCAGCTGCCTTGCCTTTACTTTGCCTTCTCATAGGCTCCAAGGCCCCTCTTTCGCTTCTGTAACTTGTTTCCTGAGCCTGTACAGCCAGCTGGCTCACTTCTACCTCTGTAACTTTCTAAATAAGTTTTCTCTTATAATTTAAAAAAAAAAAAAAGTGTTTATCAGGATTAGGAACTGATTCATCAGTTTTAGTTTCTCAGTAACTGAATTAGTATCTGTCTTCTAAATAAATCTACAGCTAGATGGACTGTGCTCTTACCAGTTATAGGTAAAAAGAAGTTTAATAAGAAAATTGAAGAGCAATTACTTCCTTCAGATCAAAGAGTGAAAAAGTCCTACAGGGAAAAGGCTAGAAATAATGGGAAGCAAAGTTTGACAATTCAACATTACATGGCAATACTCTTATGGGAAAAAATAAAATTTAGTATTTTTTCAAAATACAGAAATACAAATTCAATAAATAGTTCTTTTAAATTAAATTAATTGTTAAAATTAAGCTGTGCTCTGGGTTTTTAAATCAAAATGAATATACTGTGGTAATTGGGAATATGAGAAAAAATAAATTAACACTACTTGGAACATGATTAATGTGTCTGAATTTATGCCAATACCTGTTTGTGAGAAGGAACAATATTCTAGCAGATGAAATTTGCAAATTATTTTAATAGGTTCATATACAATGGTAGGTGAATTGTTATACTGATATTATTCTGAATACTCAAATTTGCACTGTTTTCCTCCAATAATTTCTGCTTCAATGATTGTATTTTGATCCTATGTATTATTTTTCCTTAAATTAAATACTCTATTTGTGAGTGGGTGGGGGAGAAGACACACATAAAGACTAATCCCAATTCTGGTGAACCCACTTGATCTTTCATTAATATGCCATTTGATTTTTTAAATAATTCCTGTGACTCTTTTTGTCTTGAACATTCAGGAACTGGCTATCCATATGTGTTTATTAACCCTGCTTTTCCTTCACATTTGATCTTTGTACCTGCCTTGAGGTATTTCACAGCTAATTAATTTCTCTGCCTTCCATATGAGAAGAAAGACATAGTAATGAAAGCTATCCGAGTAGTGTCCACAGAGAAAAAATAGAAAGGGACGAGACAGCTGTTCTGAATGTCAGTGCCCGCTTACCCCCGCTCCACCCATTTCCTTCAGCAGTGCCCTGGGCAGGAAAAGCCCTTGACATCCCTCTCTATTTCTGCCCTACTCAGAGACAGCCAATTCTGTGGGGCCTGGATGTATACGTGGACATAAATGTGCGCCAGCACCATGCCTGTGATGTCGCCGAGAGTCCTTCCCCAGTACAAGAAAGCCTTGGATAGAGCACACCTACTGAGTATTTCCTCCATTCCTTCTGAATCAATTTCTTCTAAGGAATACAGCTCGACTTCCTTTTTCTGACTGATATTCTATCTTGCCTGGACGGTTTGGAGTCCTCCTCACTGTTGCTCTCATGTGGATAGATTGTCAACAATGCATCCAGCAAACTCCTTCTCCCACCCTTGCCTGCTCCCTTTTCCAAGGGGCCAGAATTTGCACCTGTAACATCAGTCACTGTTTCAGAGAAGACACTCGCCTAAAGAATTTGTTTGCACCATCCACTTTCTACAAGTATTTCCACCACTTAGAGATCTGAACAAAGCAGCCCCATGGAATGCCATGGTTGTCTGGGACTCTGCTCTCTTTGTCCTTTTCCTCACAGACAGTGTTTTTGGAGACTTGCCTACTTAATTTGAAGACATCTTGAACTTCAGTCTGTCCATTAGCTACCCCCTTCCTTTTCCTTGTTCTCTCAGCAGTCCCCACCAGCCAACATCTGAAGCCTTATAACAGCTTATATATATTTAGGTTGATTTAATTTCTTCTTTTTGTCATTGTTTCTTACTCTAGATAATCAAAATTTGTTAGCAATTATAGTAATAGCTGAGAACTGATGTTAGATTTCTCTACAGTAAGTTTCTTTTAAAGCAAGACTGATAGAATATACAATAAAACTGGGTACAAAATATTGAGCCAGCCTTTTTATGGGTCTATGAATGCTTTGATGAATGTAAAGAAGCCCTGAAGGGACACCAAGGAACTAAAAGAATTAGCTACACAGTGATGCTTCACTTTACCCTGTGTTTAAAAACTTGGAGGTCCAAAAAATGCATAAGATCACTCTGTCTTAATATTCCTACATGCCCACACACTACATTGCCACAGTGGGTTTCTATAAAAATTAGTTGAATAAATAAGTGAATGGATGAATGCAGGATCCTTTGCCTGGATTCAAGTAATCAAAAATAACAGAATAAAAATCAGCTATGAAGGAATCATGCAAAAATAGTAAGATGCTGACTATTACAAGTACTATAAAAGTTGAAAAGAGAGAATAGAATGAAGTGAAAAAGTTAGAAAAGACTACATAGAGAATTTAGAACTAATCCAGCCTTAATTTTGGGCGAACTTTAGCATCAGGCAAGGGGAAAGGCATTCCTGGCACAGGGAACAGAATATATGAATCCTTGCAGGTGCGAAGGGCATGGACCAATGAGGGGAACAGCTCTACAGAGTGGAGAACATGCAGCAAATGCAGTTGGATGGATGGAAGGGAGCCAGAGCATGGGGATCATTAAAACAGGCCGAGGAGGACTTGGAAGAGCGACAGGAAAGATTAAGTCTGGTCAAACAAGATGGGTTTTGGTGCCAAGACATTTAACTTTCCCTCCATTCACTAAGTCTATTTTTTCCAAAAGATGCATATTTCTTTCTCATACTCTGTTAGACATAAGATCCCAGGACAGGCAGGGTGGTAAAGAAATAATCATTGTCCTCAAGAGTTTATAGTAAAACAAACCCTTGTACTTTATCAAATACAAGATAAAGTGACTTAGGCTATAATGTTGTCAATTACTATTTCCCCAAACTATCACCAAGGTATCTGTTGATAAGACAAAGCTCAGGTAATTGCTTACCAAGATAAGGGAGAACACCAGGTCAGTGGAATCTTAGTAATGTCCTGGAAGAGGAAGGACAAAGTTGGGATGTTTGTTGAGAATTCAAAGTCTGCTTTAAAGCAGGTCTTTCAATGTAAAAGCTTGATTACTATTGAATAGGGGCAGTGACATAATAATTTAGGATTAGAGGACACAGAAATGTAAGGATTTTCAGGCAAGGGGTTCAAAGAGTCTGGTGTAAACTGTCTACTGATGTTGTTTATAAATGAGTTGTTGGGACTCTCTGGAAGTCCTTAGAATGAAAAGGTAAGTCAATACAACTTGTACCTTCCTGGGAAGGAGCCTCACAAAGCACTAGAGTTATGCTGAAGACAACGGAATAATAGAGTCCCGTTAATGTAGATGGTAAGATGCCGAGATGGTTTCAATTCTCAATGTCCATGTGTGCAAAGAGCCGAGCAGGCAGAACTGAAGGAAGGGGGCCCAAGATCTGCTAAGCAGATGTGAATTTAGAAGATGTGGCCTCTGTGCCAAAACTTGAAAAATGAGCAGGAACAAACCTGTGTAGAAATAAGAGAAGGGATTCAAGAAAAGCGCATAATGTTGTATAACAAAAGGTGTGAAAGAATGTGTCTGGTTTGAGGGATTCTAAGTTTCCATAAGCAGAAGACTTTTACGATGGTTCTAAAGTAGAAATAGATGCACTTCCACTTATTAATTTTAATGATTCAGAGTATATTGTTGGATATGAACTTTTTTCTATGAGTCGAGGGTGATCCTGAAAATTATTCCTGAAACCTCTTCTTTGTTTTAAGATTAGTTAAAAACAAGCATGATTTGGGGGATAAATGTAAGATTTGGGAGCCCTGGCTGGTGTGGATGGTCTGCAAACCAAAAGTCATTGTTCAATTCCCAGTCAGGGCACATGCCTGTGTTGTGGGCCAGGTCCCCAGTTAGGGGCATGGGAGAGGCAGCTGATTGATGTTTCTCTCTCTCTCTTTCTCCCTCCTTTCCCTTCGCTCTAAAGATAATTAAATAAAATCTTTTTTAAAAATAAAAAATAAAATCATGTGGGATTTTTTCATATATGTTTTTTCTGAACAAATTGTGAAAATACATAGAAACTCACTCCCACCCAGGGAGACTAAAAGAGAAAGGAAGCAGGGAGCTTCCAACTGGGTTTATATTTTCTCCAAAGTGGTATAATGGCATTCAAATCCTCCAGGAAAAGGAAGAAAATATTCTATACTATTGAAAGCCAGAGTTAAAACCATTTAGATCTCTCTCCTGCAGGTCAGGAAATTTTTGGTAAACTAACTTAGAAATAAATCCAAATGGATTACGATTGCCATGCTGTATAATAGAAGAGATGACCTTGAAGATGATTTAATCAGAAAATAAATTTCAAAGTCAAAAGCATGCTTTAGTGCAAGAACATCAAGAAACCAATCAGCATTTCTCTTGGCAGTCTCACCTCGAAAGCTGCATCCTTATCCCTTTGGTGCTCTTGTCTGACAATGGTCAGGGCATCTTCTATGAGTCAGTCAGACCCAGGACCTCCAGGCACTGATGAGCGCAGCTCAGATTCAACGAGCTGCAAGCCTGCTAACCCCACACCTGAAAGCCCAGACAGCTTCAAAACAACCAGCTAATTAAACCTGGAGCACCAAGCTATCATCATCTGAGATTCATGGGCATCCAACAAGCAGAAGAACTAGCAACACGGCACTCGGCAACAGCTGTCACCTGCTATAATGTTCTTTAATTATCTTAAAATCTCTAAGAACTGACAAATGGGTGACAAAATGCAATTTTCTGTGTCAGGAAGCTAGAGACAAGCCTCTGTTACTTTGATGAGAGAAAATACTGTAAAATCATCTCTCTCAGCTCCTCTTATTGGGCAAGGGGGACTGTTGCCACTCAATTTTAGTCTGTAAACACACTCATTACAGGACTCCTGGAGGGACATGTTTCCTTCTTTATAAAGATTGAATGTGAGAGGCTAGAATGAGCACTGGACTGTGCCAAGTTCTCTCTCATGGGCTCAGCACTTCTTTCAAATTCAGTCCCGGCTCCAGTCCTAGCCCCTCCATGTACTTATTTCCCGTGGAGTTGCACTCATGGGGTGGACCATTAGCAAAGACCCACTCGAGTTACCTGGAAATATGTCACACCTCTTGTCATAGATTGTTCCAGGTGCCTGTCTAAATTGTGGCCTAAGGCCTCTAGGTTGTACTGATGTTTACTATGGCCTCCATAAAGATTTCTGATGTTCCATTGTTGGTGCACAAAAATGCCTTCGATTTCTAAATATTGACTTTGTATCCCGCTGTTTTGCCAAATTCACTTATTAGGTCACGTAGTTTTTTGGTGGAGTCTATAGGGTTTGCTCCTACCCTTCGCAACAGCATGGATGGAACTGGAGAGCATTATGCTAAGTGAAATAAGCCAGGCGGTGAAAGACAGATACCATATGATTTCACCTATAAGTGGAGCCTAATCAACAAAACAAACAAGTGAGCAAAATATAACCAGAGACATTGAAATAAAGAACAAACTGACAGTAACTGGAGAGCGGGGGAGGAGAAGGAGGGGGATAATGGAGGAAAGAAAAGGAAGGGTGGTCAAGGAACATGTATAAAGGACCCATAGACAAAGCCAAAGGCGGGTAGGATTGAGGGTGGGAGTTGGGGGTGGGTGGGGCTGAGGAGAGTGGTGGGGGGAAATGGAGACAACTGTAGTAGAATAACAATAAAAAATATATCAATGAATAAATGTATTCACATTGAAAAAAATATTTCCATTAGTCCCTAATGTCTGTTGATCATTACATACTCTACTGAATTCATGATAATATCCTTTCTCCCTTTGGGGGCAAGTTTACTTCTATCATTTGCACAATTTTGCCAGTCTTTGGGGGTTAAAAACATTCACTAGGGCACACAACAAATTGCAGAAAAGTCACTGTGTAGTAAACATCTCTTAACAACATCGGCTAGAAAACCACACCCTCTGTATAGCATAGTAGGGCACTCATAAGTCAAGAGCATTGTACCACTCATGGATCCATAAAATAAGGAAAAATATGGGTTAGCTCACATTTTTGAGAGGGCAAGATAGTCCTTAGAGCTTGAGGAAAACATATGCTAACAGCGTGCCACATCAGGCTGCTTTATACAGTTCAAACTGATTGTAGTCTTTCTTTTTTTACTATTTGAGAGCTAAATAGCATAAACAATCAACATGCTAGTATCTCTTATTAGGCACTAACAATCTAAAAGGATCACTAATAATTCTCAAAACATACAATATCTGTGAATTGTTCTTAAAACGTACATAAGTATATTAATGTACATAATAATGACTGCAAGCAAAATGTTACATTTTGAAACATCAGAACAAAAATTTTCTTAGAGTGTCAATAGCTGATCAGTGAACATTCTGCCCACTAATTATAGCATAACCATTTAAATTTTGTATTTAAATAATGTACAATTAGCATATTATTTTTAATGTCTCTTAATAGTTAAATTAATTTGTTTTTGTGATCTCTGAGATGGAGGTTCTCTGGGGACAAGCGCAAGATCTGTTAGGTGGCTTTGTTCATGGTATTTTGATAATGTTAATATTATCGACATTTAGCTTTTGATAATAGGGATAAGTCAACTGTTACCTCCAAGACTATGTAGTCAACTTCATTCACTTTTTTCCTTCTCCATTCTCCCTCTCATTAGCCATTCCATCAGCACATCTCACCCTACCACTTCTGGACACACAGGTCCAGGTATCTTTGTGTCCAGTACAAGATTAGACCAGTTCATTGAAATGGCAGCTGAAATAGACATGTCACTAATCTAAAGAGATAAGAAATAATACTTTCTCCAATCAGCTTTCACTGAAACTCCAGGACAGGGTATGAAGTAGATCCAGAAGAAGGTACAGCACCAGAATGCTTCTTAAGTAACCACAAAATTTATATTCCCAATTTACCATTTTACTTAAGGCAGAAAAAACTTCTGTGTAACAAATATACCCATTTGATATATTTAATATAATTTGAGAATGTTAAAGCTAGAAGGAACCATTGGTTTATCTCTGAAAAATAAGAGTTAAACTACGAGAACCCTGAGTCCCAGAAAAACAAAATCGATCCAAGTTCATAAAATGAATGAGGGGCTCATACTAAACTCACTGGCATTTGCATTAAAACATTGCATTACATTGTAATTTGAAAACATGGACATTTAAATTACCTGTCACAGTCCCTGTCCTCACACCCTTTGGCTCCTTTCAAAATAGAGTACAAAAGAGGAATCTGACAGGGGTCAGGTTTCCCCTTCCCCATCTCTGCAAGGGTGGCCGTCAGCGGAATTTGGCCATGGACATAGATCCCAAACAATCCTGATAATCTAACAAGCTTGAAGAAAGATTAGATGATGTACTGTAAGTACAAAAAGTATTCTTTTACCATGTGTTAAGTCAGTCCCAATAAATTTATTTTCTACTTTAATTCATTCATATTTGTGAAATAACAATACCAAAAACATTGAAAAGCACTTCACAGCTTACCAAACACTTCCATATACATTCTTTGGCACTGACAGTGACCGGACAAAGATCATGGGCTGACTAACAGAAATCTATGCCTCTCTATCATGGTCTAAAGTTGTGGGTGGAAAGAGGTGCCCAGCTAGGAACCATATGACTTGTTCTCACTGACAGAGTGAGAGCTAGGGGTGTGTCACTTCTGGGCTCAGATGATTGTTAAGCACTGTGTGTTCAATCCTCCTCCTTCACTATGTGGTCAATTAAATGCAAAAGATCCAATGGAAGACACTAAGGAGGTCTTCAGAGATGGAAAGTCACAGCTTAGAGGAGATTCACAAAAATATAGGGTGTCAGGGGGAAATTATTGAGATCTGGGGCTTTTTTGTTTCATTAGATAGTGGAAACACATGTACCAATCACAAAAAAGTGACAACACATGTACCAATCAGTACCTTGCTCACATAAGGCATTCAGCAAATGTGGATAGCCAGATGGATGGATGGGTGGATGGACAAATAGGTGGATGATCAAGTGGCAGCAGCATTATATTCTAACCCAATAAATATGAAAATCATGAAGTCCTGACACAAATACAACATGACGTAGCAATGTGAATTTCCAATGCATGTGAAATGGGCCAATGAGTAATCTGTAAAATAGTAATATGTTACTGACAAACTTTCTCAGGAGCAAATCAGAAAAATTGTAAAATGTACTAGTTAGAGGCTAAGCAACTTAAATAATGTGATACTCTCAAAATATTTGAAAACTTGTAAGCATAACTTTCTTAAATCATTTAGAAACATGAAGGTGGGGGTATTATTGCATAGGTTTAAGAACATTAGGCCTTGAAATTAGGAAGATATTAATTCAGGTCCAGGCCCTGGCATTTACTAGCTGTGTGACTCTGACTGGGCCGCATACGCCCCAAGCTTCATACAATAATGCAAGCAGAAAGCGCAGAACAGAGCTTGGCACACAGAAAACGCTCAATACATGTTAGGCTATTATTCTTGTTCTTGAGGGTGAAGCTATACATTATTATTGTTAATTAAAATGCATTTAAGGTACTCTGCCACAATGGCAGATAACTTCATAGCTAGTAAAGCATAGAAATCTTTTAAAAGATTCCTCCAATATTCGAGCATGCTAAAAAAGCCAATCAAAAACTAACCCTCATATTGCAGAATCTGAAACATTTCAAGAGCGGCTATGAGTGGCTGCAGTATAATTTACGATTACTGAGCTATTCTTCCTAAAATACAAATTTAACCTGTTGCTCCAGCGGTTGCTACCATTGCCGGCCGTCAAGGTCCACACTCATGGCATTCTCGCTCTCACTGGTTTCTTTTCTAAGTGGGCTTCCCAATGCTCCTACCACCATCTCCCGGAAAAGTTATAAATTCTACTTTTGAGCAATTTTTGGACCTCCTCAGTTCAATGAGCCACTTTCCTCCTATTTTTAATCTCCTGGGCAAGTATTGGGCCTAAGGTCACATGGATAAAGCCCCTTACACACTTTACACACTCAGCGCACGCAGGTTCTTATCTCTTTCCATTCCTACTGCAGTGGGTCTCTCCTCTCATTGGATTACTCTAGCATGTGTAATCTACACAAAAAGAGTACCTACTTCTATACTCTTGTATATCACTATTTAATTATTTGAACTTTTATTTTTTTAATCCTCTTAAATAAGATTGTAAATTTCTTGGGGCTTCAGTATCCTCATCTGTGACATGAGAGATTTGTCTCTGTTTCTTCTTGTTCTAAAATTCTCATTGTCTCTTTGGTCATCTGTCTGTGAACCCCAAAGCACTGAACACAAAGATGATCACATTTTAGTCAGTCACTAAAGAGTTAAGAGGAAATATGTCATCCCTACTACAATTCTATCAAGATCAGGTCTAAAGTGAACCTTCTCCTGTATGCCTTTGCATACAGAATAATGTTCACTAAGACTTTCTCTTTACAGATTTACGGCTAAGAAAATTTATAGGCTAGATATGTTTCTCCTTATTTTTGAAAAATTGAGAAGCAACAAAGGTCCAGGAAGGAGCACTCTCTTTATTTTCAAAGGCTGTGTCAAATGCTCCAGGATTTCTGCTGCCCTCACTTAAAAAACTGACTCAGGCAGAATTTCATGTTCTTCCACTTTCCTCATCCTCGGAATCGATTTACCATGAAACTAATAAGGCTTATCTTTCAGGGCCCCTTATTTGAGAGAACTCCAGCAATTTGTCCACGTGGTTCAATATTGTACAACTTGCAAATGTAAATTATTTTATTCATCACTAAATGACTTCTGTCTCTTTCCACTCTGATTTTCCTGCCTTTTACTTCTCTTTATTAAAGTGGTAGTAGAGTGACCAGAGGCACTTTTGAAATCCAGGTAAAAGGATGTAAAGTTGTGGTAGCTGGGAACACATTCACTTTCGTTTAGTCAGATGTTTTCATGATGTTTATCAACACGTTCATAAATTTAAGCTATTGCCCTGGCTGGTGTGGCTCAGTGATTTGAGTACCAGCCTGCGGACCAAAGGGTCGCCAGGTTGATTCCCAGTCAGGGCACACGCCTGGGTTGCAGGCCCTGTCTCCAGTTGAGGGTGTGCCCGAGGCAACAGGTGGATGATTCTCTGTCTCCCTTCTCCTCTCTCTAAAAAATAAATAAATAAATAAATAAATAAATAAATAAATAAATAAATTTAAGCTATTGCTTGTCTGGTAATTGACAAAGTTAGAATTCAAACCTAAGTCCATCTGAGTCTAATGCTATCATATCATATTACCTACTGCCCATTATAATCCAGGGGGTCTATTAACAGCCCATTGGTTCCCTAATTTAAATATGCGGTTCTATGCTCACTACTGGGCAACATTTACACTCCTCCCAACCTGATGCCACCACACTTTCTTAGCCCTAATATCCACCAATCTTTTACCTGTACAAACAACTCTATCCAAGTAGAATGTCTTGCCTTTGCCAGACCGTGGTTTCATTCATGCTCTTTTCTGAAAATATAGTGGTCTTGACCAATCACAATATGTAAAATCTTACTAGTATCTTGGTAAATGGGCATAAAGCATTGACATCAATGAAGACAATATATAACTCATGATATGCCTTTACTGCACAGGCATCCCTGAAAAACTGGTTAATGATTGTGGTCAAATAAATTTAAGAGTTGTCCAGTAAAAAAAAAGATCCAGAAACAAAGATCAACACAGTCGCTCCAAACACCTCTAGCACCCAGGTTTTGCTCTGTAAATATAAGTAAATGTTATTTTTTTAACTAAAAATTAATGCACCTTGAAAAAAATGGCTAACTACAGAGAAGAACGCCTTCCTGAAATTAAAGATGCAGCCAATGACAGAGCACAACAGACAACAGCTCAAGGTCAGAAAACTCAAATCACCAAAGCACCAGCACGGAGCTGACCCGTAAGATGTAGCTGGCTCTGAGATCGTCAAGAAGTATTTCCAGCTGTCGGTCAAAGGACATCTCCATTAAAATAGAAATATCTAAAAGGAAAATTATCCATGATACTGGGGGAATTATTTTGTAACATTTACCAAAGGAGAAATGCTATTCTAGATGTTGCCTGGCCATGGGAACTGTCCGTCCTGGACAGCACTGAACTAAAAGGATTCACTCTCACATGCAGCTGTTCCTGCTTTAAAAAAAAAACAAAACTCTAGAGGAACACTCAAGTGTTTGGGTCTTTACATTTATAAAATTTATCAGGCAGTGGATGGTGATACCTACACCAAAATGAAAATTTATATTATAACTTGGAATTCCAATTCTGAGAATTAATTGAACAGAGATAATAACACAAATATATAAACATGTGTTTACAAGGTTTTTTATTAAATCAATACTCTTAATAGCACAAAACAAAAAGAAAGAACTAAATTGCATACTTAGAGTATTGACTACATAAAGTATAATATATCCATAAAATGGAATCATAGCCATCCATTGTGAAGAAGAAATGATGCTATACAAAACAAGCACTTGTTGTTAGGCATGGAAAGTACATCACTAGAGAATGTGGTAATGTAAGCCATTTACATTCTAAACATATATGGAAATGTTTAGAAAGCTGAATAACAAATTGTTAATAGTTTTATCTCTGCAAGTGAGATTAAGTAACAAAGTCACTTTGGATTTTGTGAATTGATTATTGTATAAGTCTATTTTTATATCACTTTTTTTACAGTTTTACAACCAACAACAAAAAAAGATGTTTTGAAAATATAAAAAGCAATATAACAAAAAAGAAATTTAGTTTACTCATGATCTTATTACCCTAACAAGGAGATTTTCTCCTTGGCAAAATTATTCACCAAAGGATAACTTAAATAATGAATTGTGTCTGTGCAGTTAGTCATAGGTTACAGTGTCCTAAGAACAGAGAAATTCAAGATTGAAGTCTTAAAGGTTGCTGTTATTGGAAGACCCAACAGTAATAAGAGTAAAGTCTCTAAATTTATAATACATCACTACAAGTAGCATAAGTTGGACAAAAGGTACAAACTTGTAAAACTCCCATTTAAGTCCAATAAACACAAGCCTATGTCTGTCTATAGGGTCTTAAAATGGGGTCCAAATGTATTTGTACCAGCCCAACTTCCTACAGGTCTCCTTGGAATCCGAGTCATGGCTACACATCGTCAGGGTGAATCACACGCTCAAACACGGCAAGGAAACAGCACCAAAGAGGAAAGGCAATGGATCTGAGTCCTGAGGAAGGAGGACAGGAGGGTAGACAATATGTAGATAACCGTCCTACATGTTGACTTATATTAGGGCCTTCTGTTTTTTTACTCTATTAATTCTATTATTTAACTGTCTTTTGCATAACCAAAAAAGATATCTTTGTAAGGCTTGGGCACCCTCTTTTGGACAACCTGATAATTTCAAAACTAAATTTGTTTCCACGAAATATTTCTGGGTATATTATAGGAAAACTGACATCAGACACATTATTTTTTATATCTTGGGTTTTTATCATTAATAGAGTTTACTCCTAGAGCAGTTTTAGATTTACAGAAAAATTGAGCAGAAAATGCGAAGTTCTCATATACTCCTCTCCTCCACAGTTTCCCCAACTCTTAACAACTTGCATTAGTGGGCACATTTGTTAAATTAATGAAACAGTATTATTACATTATTATTAACTTAAGTCCATAGTTTACAATAAGGTTCTACATTTCTGTACAACAAATGGGTTTTGACAAATTTTATAAAACCACCATTATAGTATCATAGAGAATAGTGTCACTGCCCTAAAAATGCCTATACTTTACATCTTCATCCTTTCTTCTTTCCTGTGAACTCCTGTGACCACTGATCTTTTTTTACTGTCTGTATAGTTTTTTACGTTTCTATAGTTTCCAGAATGAAGTGTAGTAGATTAATAAAATATGAATCTATTTCAGGCTGGCTTTTTCCACTTAGCAATATGCATTTAAGAGTCATATCATTTTGTGGTTTAATAACTCATTTCTTTTTATCACTGAATAATATTCCACTGTATGGATATGAGTTTGTTTACCCATTCCCTGCTGATGAGCATTTTGATTGCTTCCAGTTTGGGCAATTATGAATAAAACTGCTATAAACATTTATGTGCAGAGTTGTGTGTGTGTGTGTGTGTGTACAAGTTTTCAACTCCTTTCATTAATTACCAAGGATAGTAATTGCTGGATCATATGGTAAGACTATCTTTAGCTTTTTAAGAAACTGTCCAACTTTCTTTCAAAATGATTGCACCATTTTGCATTTTCACCAGCAATGAATGAGAGTTCTTGTTATTTCACATCCTCACCGGCTTTTGGTGTTGGAAGTTTTTTTAATACTAGCCATGCATATCTGGGATAAATCTTACTTGGTCATGATGAAGAATTTCTCATTCGTTGTTAGATTTAATTTGCTAATATTTTGTTGAGGACTTTTATGTATATGTTCAGAAAAGATATTGGTGTGATGTTTTCCTTATAATGTCTTCATATGGTTTGGGAGGTTAGCGCAATGCTAGTCTCCTAAGATGTGTTAGAAAGTGTCCCCTCTGCTTTTTTTTTTTCCTGGAAAATATAAGAGAATAGATATCATTTCTTCCTTAAATGCTTGGTAAAAATCCACCAGTGAAATCACCTAGAACTGGTGTCTTCATTTTCAGAAATGTGTTAAAAATTGACTCAAAATCTTTAATAGATACAGTCCTATTCGGATTATCTATGTCTTCTTATTTGGGCTTTGGTTGTTTCTGTCCAATTGGTTCATTTTATGTTAGTTATCAGATTTGTGAGCACAGAGTTCCATATAATGCTCCTTTATTATCTTTTTATGTCCATGAGATCATAGTGATCAGTTCTATCAGTTTCTCACTACACATATTTTGATGCTCTATTATTAGGAACATACATACCAGGGACTGTTAAGAATTCTTGGAGAGCCCTGACCGGTAGGACTCAGTTGGTTGGTCACTGTCCTGCAAAGCAAAAGGTCATCTGTTTGATTACCGGTCAGGACACATGCCTGTGTTGCGGGTTCATGACATGTTCAAGAGGCAACCGGCCGATGCTTCTCTCCCTCTCTTTCTACCTCCCTTCCCCTCTCTATAAAAATAAATAAATAAAATCTTTTAAATTTTATTTAAAAAAAAAGAATTCTGAGAAAACTGACCCTGTTTTTATCATGTAATGTCCCTCTTTCTCCCTGATAATTTTTCTTGTTCTGAAGTCTGCTTTACCTACAACCAATATAGTTGCTGCAGTTTTGTTTTGATTGATGTTAGCATGGTATAATTTTCTATATTCCTTTACTCTTCATCAATCTGTGTCTTTATATTAACAGTGCTTACTTATAGACAGTCAATATGTAGTTGAGCCCTACTTTCTATCCACTTTGACAGTCATTTAACCTGTATATTTAGATCATTCACATTTAAGGTAACTGTTGATACAGTTGAATTAAAATCTGCCATGTTTATAACTTTTCTATTTGTTGATATTTTTCTTGTTCCTTTGTTTTAATTTTCCCTTCTTTTTCTGCCTCTGGTTTTAATTGAGCATTTTATATGATTCTATTCTTTCTGTCCTTTTTTTTTTAAGCTTTTATTTATTTATTTTTAGAGAGAGGGGAAGGGAGGGAGAAAGAGAGGGGGAGAAACATCAACATGTGGTTGCCTCTCACACACCCCCTACTGGGGGCCTGGTTGCAACACAGGCATGTGCGCTGACCCGGAATCAAACCAGTGACCCTTTGGTTCGCAGGCAGGCACTCAGTCCACTGAGCCACACCAGCCAGAGCTGCCCTCTTAATATATCAATTATGCTTAAATTTTTTTCCTGCATCCTGTAGAGTTTGCAATATTATTTTATAACTAATTCAAATACACTTTCAAATGCAATAACATTTCATGAACAGTGCAGGTACCTTGTAACAAAAGAGTCCCAATTTTTCCCTCCCATTCCTTATAATATTGCTGTCACACATTTCACTTATCTATACTTATAATCACCTAACATATTGTTGCTAGTACTTGAACAAATAGTTATCTATTAGATCAATTAAGAATAAGAAAAATAAAAGATCTTATTTCACCTTCATATATTCCTTCCCTGATCCTCTTCCCCTCTGTATATATAGCTGAGTTTCTGAGTTTCATCATTATTATTCTCTAAAGAACTTTTTAACACTTCTTGTAAGGCAGGTCTACTGTCAGTAATTTTCCTCATTTTTTTTTCTTTCGTCCAAAAGTGTCTTTATTTCTCTTTCACTTTTGAAAGATAATTTACTTGGCTACAGAATTCTAGACTGGTGGGGTTTTTAAAAATTTTTTTCACTGCACTCTCTTCTTGTTTGCATGGTTTCTGAGAAGGAGTCCAACATAATTCTTATACAAGTTCCTCTATAGCTAAAATCCCCCACCCTCTTGACTTCTTTCTCATTATCTTTGATTTTCTATAGTTTGAATATGACCTATGTAGGTGTAGATTTTTTGGTATTTATCCTGGTTGTATTAACTAAGCTTCTTGGTTCTGCCATTTGGTGCCTGTCATTAATAAGGAAAATTTTCAGCATTGTCACTTCATTTCTTCTATGCCTTCTTCATTTTTATTTTTCTGTTATTCTGATTATTTGTATATTGCCCCTTTTGTAACTGTCCCACATTTCTGGGAATTTCCATTATTTTTCATTCTTTTTCTCCTTTGCATTTCAGTTTGGGAAGTTTCTGTTACCTTCAAGCTCACTGATTCTTTTCTCAGATGCTCCTCAAAGGAATTCCATTCCCCACCTGTTGTTGTATGTGGTCTTCTTTTTCAATCAGATCCCTTAACACATTAATTATAGTTGTTTTTAATTCCCTATGTTATAATTCCAAAATCTGTGTCACATATGAATCTGGTTCTGTTCCTTACTTTCACTCTTCAGGCTCTGTTTCTGTCTTGTCTTTTGGTACACCTTGTAATTTTTTGTTGAAAGCAGGATATGATGTATTTGGTAACTAGAACTGAGGTAATCAGGCTTTTAGCATGAGATTTTAGATTGACCTGCCTAAAGTAGGGCTGTGTTTAATGTTTGCTATCGCTGCATGTGTCAGAAGCTTCAGTTTCCTCTGGGTTTCTTGTTCTGTTCTGTTTTTTACTTCTCCTTCCCTATTGTCTTTGTATTTTCCTAAAAACTCCTTCTTGCATGGGGTGCGTGTCTTGAAGCTCTATCAGATGTAATCCACTGTTATTTTACTGAAGCCCTGTCAATGTGGAATTGATGTGAGTTTCTGAGTTTCAAACCTCCCTGGTTCAGGGGAGGGGGAAAAGTTCTATGATCTTACGATAAATTTTTTGTGTGTGTTGGGCGACTAAGTTCCTGGGCTAAGACTGACAGAAGCATTTCTTAGCCTTTTTTTCTCACTTTGTGTGTGATGAGAAGACTACAGGAGCCTGGAGTTATCTAATTGCCCTCCCCCAAGACAGGCAAGGCTCTGGTAAAGTAGTTTCCCTTCAGGACAAACCTTATAAAAATAATGCTCTGGGTATATTTGGAAATGATTACTTTTACTCGCGTCCTTCGTGAAGCACCAAGGAACTTTTCCACAATCTTCACTGCGAGAACCTGGTTGAGTGCTGGGAGGTAAAACCCACAGAAGTGTGCCTGACTCCCTAAGATACTCCACACTCAGCCTCTCACTAATTTGTCAATTACTGGCTAAGCGTTGCTGCCTGTTACTGGCTCCACTAGCTGCCGCTTCCTTTGAGCTGACACTGGCTGTGATTCTCTGTGTTCGTCTGGCTCGCCAGCTTTGGGGACTGTGATTTGCCCTGTGATCTCGATTCTCTGGTGGGTCTAAGAAAAGTCATTGATTTTCCATTTGATTAATTTGCTTCTTGTAGTGAAGATGAGATGATGAATTTCAAGCTCTTTACATCTTATATCTGAAACCAGAGTCCTCACAAGTGACTTTTAATTTTTACATGAATATATTCCCTTTTTTTTTTAGATTTTTATTTATTTTTAGAGAGAGGGGTAAGGGGGGAGAAAGAGAAGGTGAGAAACATCAAAATGCAAGAGAAACATCAACTGTTGCCTCTCACATGTCCCCAACTGGGGACCCGGCCTGCAACCCAGGCATGTGACCTGACTGGGAATCAAACTAGTGACCTTTCAGTTTGCCGGCCGGCACTCCATCCACTGAGCCACACCAGCCAGAGCTGAATGTATTCTTGGTACCAATTCACAGCAACCCTATCTCTCATTCCTTCAGAAGAAGCTGGTTTATTTCTGAAGGTCACCTAATCTACAAAAATGTATGCAGCATTCAAGCAGTGGTATATTTGAAAGCCAGCTTTAGGCAGGAAGGTGAGCGATCAAAACCAGCAACGCAGCTTTGGTCGATTTCCATGGTGCAGCAATTCCAAGGATGGCCAATTTCAGGCCATCAACAGTTTACCAACAGGCATGCAAACCGCCTGCATATTTAACAATTGGCTCTAACAGGTAGGATCGGTGACAAGTCTAGGTGGAGAGAATGTTGTTTGCTTTGCTAGTATCCTATTCATTTTTTATGAAAAAAAGATGATTTATAGATTTCAAATTCATACGCTGAAGTCCTAACCCCCAGTATCTCAGAATGTGACTCTATTTGGAGACAAGGTCTGTAAAGAAGTAATTAAGTTAAAGTGCAGTCATTATGGTGGAGCCCAATCCAATACGACTGAGGCCCTTATAAGAAGAGGACACAGTTAGAGAGAAGACAGTGGGAAGACACAGGGAGAAAATGGTCATTATTAAGCCAAAGAAAGAAGCCTTGCAAGAAACCAACACTGCCAACACCTTGATCTCAGATTTTTAGGCTCCAGAATTGTGAGAAAATTAATTTCTGTTGTTTAAGACTCTCACTCTGTGATACTTTGTATGGCAGCCCTAGCAAACTAATACAAACATCAATCAGAGAATAATCCCTTAGGACCTTAAAAACAAGGGCTTCCAACGTATTGTGTTCATGTAACTACATTTTGACACAAAACTTCCATTCTGAAACCATTGTCTTCTCGATAACTACACAGAAGCCATTTGTGTGCCTGTCTGGCTAAGCATGATGCCGCAAAGAGCGGGGAAATTTAGGCAGAAATGCGCCTGCTGCCGTAGAGGTTTCACAAAGCTCAAACTCCCAGCTGCTTCTGAGAGACTAGGAGTCTCTTTAATCCTCAAATCATACCAAGGTTAAAGCAAATCCATAAGAATGTATGTGGGGCTGTGCATGGGCCTTATGATATCTCATCATTTTCAAAGTCTCACAGGGATTGGTCCATATGCCTAGGCCAAAAAAAAGGAAATGATGTATAGAAGGCTGGGTGATAAAACTCAGGAAAATTGCAAACAAGAATTCACACTGAGTACTTCTGTTACAGCTCTAATCTACAGTCAGAAAACTTCAATTCTCCTCCAGGTTCAACTACCAACTAGAGGAAGAAGCCAAGCAATTCACTTTACTTCAGAAGGGGTGCCAGTTTTCTCATGTGTGAATCAATCCATTAGCCAATTTATAACTTATAAAAGTAGGAGAGGTTGATAACCAACGAGAAGCTCTCTGAGGGTGGACTTACGGAAAGCTTCCCATGACTGGGTAAGGCTACATTAAAAAAACCAAAGGCAAAGCAGTCATCTCACTGTCATCCCGAGCTCCAGATATTAACCAAAGACACGCAGTAAGCAAAGGAGCACTTATTCAAGAAATAAAAATGGCTAAAAAGTCATAAATGCAGCAAGGTTTGTGGTGTCTTAATTTACCCTAGCATCATCCCCCACGGCCCATCTCACAAGTAGCCTTGAAAGCCAACAGCCTGCCTACCTGGTGCCAGAAAGAATAAAGGAATACAACCCATGGAATGGGAGACAATGTCTGCAAATCATATAGCCAGTAAGAATACGGCACCCAAAATATAGAAAGGACTATTACAGTTCATAATAAAAAGACAAATAGCACAAATTTAAAAATGGAAAGGGTTCAAATAGACATTTCGATAGATAGATAGATAGATAGATAGATAGATAGATAGATAGATAGAATAAGCACATAAGAAAGAGCACAGCATCATTCACTAGGGAAAAATATCAAAACCACATGAGCCCTGACCAACTGGCTCAGCTGGTTGGGCATCATACTGCAAAGTGAAAGGTCACTGGTTTGATTCCCAGTCAGGGTACATGTCTGGGTTGCAGGTTCAGTCCCCAGTTGGGGTGGGTGCAAGAGGCAACCAATCAGTGTTTCTCTCTCACATTGATGTTTCTTTCTCTCTTAAATAAATAAATAAAGTCTTTTTTTAAACAACCACATGAGATATCATTTCACATCCACTAAAATGGCTATAATCTTAAAAAATCAAAAGTAACAAGTGTTGACAAGGATGTGAAGAAATTGGAATCCTCATACATGGCTGATGAGGATGAAAAATTGCACAGCTGCTGTAGGAAACAGTTTGGCTATTCCTCATAAAATTAAACACAGCTACCATATGACTCAGCAATTTCACTGCTAGGTATATACTCCAGAAATGAAAACATATGTTCACACAAAAACTTGAACACAAATGTTTATAGCAGCATTATTCATAATAGCCAAAAACTGGAAACAAAGTAGATTCTCATCAACTTATAAATGGATAAATAAAATGTGGTACAGCTATACAATGGGATATGATTCATGCCAAAGGGAATGAAGTACTGATACTTGATGCAACATAGGTGAATCTTGAAAAGTTTTGCTAAGTGAAAGTAGTCAGACACAAAAGAGAAAAATTATATGACTCAGTTTATATGAAATATCCAGAATGAGTAAACCCACAGAGACAGAACTTACATTAATAGTTTCATCTTTTTGGATTGATAAGTGTACTCAAAACCACTGAAATGTATACTTTAAAACGATAATTTTATGGCATGCAAATTATACCCCAAAAACGACAACACGAAAGAGATGCATTTAAACCAAATATTGCCGCTGATTCCAAAAGTGTGGCCTTTACCATGGGCAAATAAGCCACATCAATGAGCTGAACACCAGCACTCTGGCTTCTCTGATTTTGACACATATTTGCAACCTTTCAAAAGTCCAACTGTGTTGCCAATAAAGCATTTTCCTTTTAAGCTTCATAATAAGCTGGTCTGTTGTTGTCATCATTCCTTGCCTGACATGTGATTTTATTTTATTTCCACAACATAGTAAATTCTGATAGATCACAGTAATTTCAGTCCATGAGGATCTTTCAACTGTAGGCGTGAATTAGAAAGATATTTTTATATCGCCTATTTGAGATAACAAGTCCTAGCACCATGCTTCAGGCAAAATACATCAAAAGAATGAACTGAAGGTTAAGTTTCCTTTTAGATCTCAATTTTTATAACATCACAAAAATTCTTGCCTAAAAGCAATCTGGATTATTCAACTGCAAGCTATTCTCTATTCACCTCGTGCGGCCTGAAGGAAAGAAAAACAGTCAGTAGCTGGAGACACTTCTAAGGTTGGGGCCTTCATCTTATCACGCCCCTTCTACGTCACCAATCCTTGGACAGAACACCGGCGCCCTCACAGAGGAAATGCAAATAAAAGCTTTTTGAAAAGCTTTGTATTATGTCATATTTGCAAATATACTTCCAATGTGAAAAGGAGCAATAAGAAATTCAGGTAATGAAACCTATATACCATGTCCAACAATTATTTCCATTTTATCCTACCCAAATCAGTCAATTAAATTTAACTATCTCTCTAAATTAGTGTTAGATTGCATTTAATCCGACTTTGATGGAAAAAAATGACTTTGTGTATATATTTGTTTCTATGAAAAGAAGTTGCTTACAGGATTATGAATCTTAGAGAATGAAAGGGCTACTGAGCTCTTTGCCTGGAATGTTGCTTATCATAAGCAGTGTTTATACTAAGGACTCCAGGGTACCTTTACCCCGAGGGGTTGTTTAGTGAACTACTCCAGGGATCCTCCTTATGGCTCCAAATACACAGGAATCCACTGATGTATTAACCAGGAGCAACTCCGATGACAAGTTTACATTTAATCAGGTCCCTCTTGGCTTCAGTCTGTTTTGTGCAGGGCCTGATTTTCGACATAAACAAGGAACCCACTGGGGTTGCACAACACTGTAGTCCTGCTTAACAAACTCTTCTTTTAAAAAAGAAACTTTATTGAGATATAATTGATATACTTTAAAAACTGCACACATTTAATGTACACATTTTGATGAATTGGGACATACACATGTATATACCTATGATACCATCATCACAACCAAGGTACAGAACATGTCCATTACCTGCAAAACTTTTCCAATGTTCTTTTGTGGGGTATGTATTTGCTTCTTTGGGGGGGGAGTGGTAAGAATACAACATGAGATCTACCCTGTTAACATATTTTAAGCTGTACATCTCTGTATTATTACCACTAGGTACTCTGTTGAATAAGTGCTTCGTGATATTGATGATGATGACAGTGGCCATAGAATCAGGTACTATTATACATGTTCATCTATCCCCACAACAAAGGACCTTGTATTGATTACTCCATTTGTGCCAGGCCCTGTCTTGGCACTGGTGACAGGATGATGAACAAGGAAAACAAGGTCTCTGAACTCATGCAGTTTTGCAATTCAGTGAAAAGAAAGGGGAAGTAAATATAGCATAAGAGAATAAGATCATTTCAAATACTTGTCAGTGTCATGGAGAAAATACAGTTAATAATGAGATAGGAAGTGACGGGGCAGGACAATTTACTAAAGTGCACGGAGAGAATGGGTCCGCTTCTCAGGCCATCCGGAACCTACCAAGATCAGTAAAGCTCCTTATACTGAGAGCACTATAGGAAAATGAAATATCCAGTAACAGATGTTTCAAGGCAGGTAAGAAATCAGCATGCTAATAAAAACATTCAACTCACGCCGGGCTTCACTGGGCTCCGCTCTGGTAAGACACCCATTAGATTTAGTGAGAGCACCTTTACGCCCATGGTAGCTCGATCCTACTTCAGCTTAAGAACAGCGTGGGCCTAAACGCTGGCCGCAGTTCTGATGTGTCACAATGAAAAAAAGCGCACTTTCAACTCTGCCTGGACGACAGAATTCAGGAACTGTGAATCCTGCAAGATCCCACTGAGCTGCTGATACTCGCCATCACACTTAGAAGTAAGAAAAAGGATGCAATTTTTCAATCAACAAATTAACAAGGCCAAGATGCAGTTTGGAAAGGAAAAATGAGCTGTAAATGGTCCAGATGTATTATTTATAACCATTACTTTAAAGATATCTATTTTAATATTTCACTTAATATTAGGAGATAAACCTCCTTTGAAATTATTTAATATCTTTCAATTAGTCAATGCAATTTATAAATAGTAATTTGTAAATCCATACAATAAGGTATCCGCACAGGTGAGGCCCAGCGTGGGGCCTCCTTGCCTCCCCTTAAGGTGCCCAGCACACTGGGGGGAGGGGCATGTTCATTTGAAGGACTAACGGCTTAAATAAATAGTGGAGGTCCACTGAGATGTTTGCATTTCTTGAAGTGAACAATAAAACACCAAGACTAAAATATCTTCTATTCCACTTAAATTGGCTCCATTATGACATAAAGTTGTGATCTAATCAGACCTGGCATGTCTGCACAAAATGCAAACTTGTCAACACTATTTCTTTATTACCACAAGCTTCACAGTTTTGTGTATTGTGTAATTTATACAATATATTTAAATAGTACTACATACGTATAATTTATAAATAACTAAATATAAATATATTGGATAGGTACTAGAACAGCATTTTATTATAAAGCTTGTGTGGTCAAAATAGTTTTGAGCCTCTAGTCTAAAACACCATTTTAATCATATCAATCACTTAATTGAAAACAATCATTTAATCTCCATGGCTACCAGTACTGTCCAAATTCTTACTGTGGCAAATTTGGCCCTTCACAGTGTAACCCGATCCCTTTCTTATCTTTGTTTCCTGCCACTCCTCTTATTCCTGGTAACCATATGATATTTTGAGTACCTATCTATCTCCTTCTATATGATATTTGCACTGTTGGGGATGAACTGTTATTGGCCCCTTCCTCAAGTGGAAAATTCCAACACATCTTTCCAACGTTGATAAATGGTCACCTACTCTGTAAAGCTTCCCCCAAGACTCCCCCCAGGCAACCTCAATAGAGTTACAAAGAGCACTACTTGTGCTGTCCTTGGGGGTCCACTTCTGTGTCTCCTGACAAGGACAGGAGCCCTCCGAGGCAGAGGACACATATTAGCATTCTTCTCTGTGTGGGTCTTATATAGCAGACACGCATGAATGTTAATCAGTGCCCTCATGAATACACTAAAATCCGTTTAAAGATGGGAAAATTACCCCAATGACTGTATTATTTCTACTACAGGGTCCTAGTTAGGAGAATGTCACAAATCACTTCAATCTAGAGCATGTATTATTTTAGGCAAAACATCTTCACAAATTTTACACTGACCTAAAATTTCACAATAACATATATAGGAATAAAGTGTAGCTCAGACTGGTGTGCCCAAAATAATACCAAATATATTGTTTCTGTTGTTGTTGTTGTTGTTGTTATCAGTAAAAAGAGCGCTGAAAAATCTGCATTTAGTTTCCTCAAAACCAAATGCTGCCACACAGTTGTATTTAAAGACCCGCCAATGGCATCAGACTTTCGATTTGATGGATAGTCATTTACAGTGGCCACACTTCACAAATCTTTACATAAACACCTAAACAGTTACTCCTAAAACCATGCAACAAATCCTACCTGGAATAGATTAAGTGCAATGTAGGGAAGACGTGTATACCACTCTCTAGTATAAAATTTTTCAAAAAACACATGGAGAATATAATAATTCATTAAGAACAACTGTATATATGCATATAAACACTGTTATAAAGAACAAAACAAACTCAGAAAAAAGTAATCAGAGTATTACCTCTTACACATTGGGCAACTAATGCTCTAGTATCTCAAAATCCTTTACAAAAGGAGATAGTTTAATAAGTTCTAGTTCAGGGAGGAGGGGCGTTGTGTGTGGGTATGTGTGTGTATTACTTTTTTTTTCTTTTCTTCTGCTTCCATTTTTAAGCTTAACTTCTTCAGCTTTAAGAGTTCCCAGTTTCTTATTCTTTTTCTTGATGGCAGCCGTATCAATTTCAGTTTCAGTAGAAGATTTTCCTTAGGTTTCACAAACGGTTTTTCTTTAGGTGGAATAAAAACTTTGTTTCTTTCCTCTTCTCTCTTAGGGAACGCTTCTGCTTGCTTAGCCATTATTGTTTCCACTTTTTGTCCTCCTTCTGACTTGCCTTCAGAAAGTATTCCACACAGGACTGGCCAATTTTTGTTCAGATTATAAGAGAAAGTTTATTTAGGTTACAGAGGTAGTAGAAGTGAGCCAGTTCGGGTGCTTTGGGCTCAGGAAAAAAGTTACAGGAGGGAAGGAAGGGCCCTTGCAGTTCAGGAGACAAAAAGGTGAAGGTAAAGTGCCCGGAGCCGGGAAGAGGGGGGCAGGGAGAAGCACCGATGTGCTCCCCAAAGGGAGGGCACACCGAGCCAATTTTTTATGTGTTATTTGGAGTTTATTAAAATTTAGAAACAAGTTGCATTTCTTTCAGGGCCAAACTAGAGAATATTAGATTGACTGATTGCTCTTCGCTTTTATTGAATTTATTGGGGTGACATTGGCTAATAAAATTATATAGGTTTCAGGGGTACAACTCTATAATATATCATCTGTATATTGTATTGTGTGTTCACCATCCCAAGTCAAGTCACCTGCTATCACCATTTATCCCCCCCCCATCTTCTCCTCCCTTTCCCATTTGTAATTGCCATTTTTTGCTTAATCTATTCACCTGTTTCACCCAGCCACCCTACCCTCTTCTCTCTGACAGCTGTCAGTCTGTTCTTCATATCTGTGAGCCTGTTTTCATCTTGTTTGTTAATTTACTTTGCTCATTAGATTCCAAATATAAGTGAAATCACAATATTTGTCTTTCTCTGCCTGGTTTATTTCACTTAGCATAACGCTCTCCAGGTCCATCTATGCTATTGCAAAGGGTAAGATTTCCTTCTTTTCACAGCCGAGTAGTATTCCATTGTGTAAATGTACTGCAGCTTTTTCATCCAGTCATCTACTGAGGGACACCTGGGCTGCTTCCAAATCTTGGCTATTGTAAATAACACTGCAATGAACATAGGATATATTCTCAGAAGTGGAATCGCTGGGTCATAAGGTAGCTCCATTTTTAGTTTTTTGAGGAAAATACATACGATGTTCCACAGTGGTTGCACCAGTCTGCATTCCCACCAACAGTGCAAAAGGGGAATATATCATTTGAACAATACAAATTCTTCCAGACGATGTGGCATGTGACATCATTAAAACAGCTTCTTTAGTAAGAAATAAAAACAGATTTGTAAAAAGAAGACAATGGCTTTTTGGTCCCAAAGGGTCTACATCGAAAGCATTGGAACTCTGAACAAACTTGCATTATGGTTCAGGGAAACACAGTTTCAGCCATTGGACCTTTTAGTAGTTTAAAAGAGGTTTGAAAAATACTCCTAGATACTATAGAGAATATTTAACCCAATTTATAATATTAAAATAGTAATGATTAAACAAGTTGAGAAAATACAATGATTAAGGTTTCAATGAACCTATTTTAATTATGTCACATGCCACATCATCCTGAAGATTTCACACTATTCAAATGAAACACTCCTTGTTAATAGTTGTATTAGGTCTCTTGCCGTAATGATGATATATGGCTCAAAAACCTTCTTTGTTGTATAGTCAAAGCTACCCTCGATCAGGTCCGGGGTTGCATTATCGTGCTTGGTTCGCCACTTTCCCCTTCTGGTTATGAAATTCACTTTTCCCAGCCGCCGTGGTGGTCCATTCAGTTTGGAGGACGCCATCTTCCCCAAATATATAATTTCATGTATCTTTTAGGAGAACCTAGAAATGCTTTGTGCAGTGCCTTGTCTAAACAGCATCTTTGCTGTATAATACTGCCACCTAGTGGTAGATCTCAAAATACAGTAACCGAAATAATCCTGTTACCACTGTTCAAAGATATGTAAGAGGACCTTAACTTCTGGCCCTGATGGAATAACAGAGAACCAATTTTTCCCTCCCACCAGAAAAAAAAAAAACAAACAGAAAAAATAACCACACAACGGAAGACAGTGGAAAACAGGCAATAAAGGAGAGTGGTTCTGTGAAACAGGAAACAAACAAGGTCAGCCCTACAATTGTCTCCAGATTGCAGCCTTCAAAGAGATCCCAGGCTGCAGTGCATGGAAAGGAGCCCGGGGAAGTTTAGTGGGCTCATTATTGATCATGTATCAGTATTTGCTCATCATTTTTAACAAATGTGACACTCTAATGCAAGATGTCAACTATAGAGGAAACCGTGTTATAAATTGTGTGTTTATAAAAAATTTTTGTACTTTATGCTCGATTTTTCTGTAAACCTAAACCTGTTCTGCATAGTGTGGGTGGGCAAGGCATGCAGAGCACAGGGGGTGCACCTGGACCAGCTGGGGGGATTGGGGTTAGGTTGTTCCTAGCAGCTCACGGTCAGGCCTGTAGATGGAGTCGGGACATAGTTACAGGATCCATGTCCATTTCATGCCCTCTGAGCGTCCCATCTGCCTCTCTCCCAGACTCTTCCCACCCCCCAGTCACTTGGCTTATGATTCAGTCCTTTGGATGGAGCAACAGAGAATGAGCCTCTTTGGCAACGTCTCGCACAGCGGGGGAAGCAGGTGCTCACTCACACACCCTCCTTTTTCCCGGTGAGAGAAATCACAGATCTAAAAAATATCTCTCGGCCCTAATCTGTGCTGCCTTGGGGAAGGAGTGACATGGGTAAAGTCAAGATATTCTTATCCACTCCAGTGCATCCAAACTTATAATTTTTTTTCTCTTTTGTCCCAATGATGTGCTGGAACTTCTGCTCTGGAAGCTTGGACTTCCGCAAAGGCTCTCTCATCAGTGTTTTCAGAGGCTCCTGGACTACAGCCAAGAGAGACCGGGGCCGGCACATAGGCCACTGCAGCATCCACAGCCAGGACCACAGTCAGCCTGCCTATTACCCGCTGCACAGTTGCGTGAGACTTCTCCTGAGTCCCTTAGCATATGGTGCTGGATCCCACAGCTCCCACAAAGGCACTTTCGCCTTTGGATGTACACCAAGTTTTTATTGTTGGGGAGGACAAAAGCAACGGACATCTTCCACAGCCATGGCGCTGACATTCCGGAGACCTTTTTAATTGTGATGGAGGGGAAAGATGCTATTGGCATCTAGTAGATAGAGAACAGGCTGCTGCTAACCATCCTGCCTGGTCTAGGACGGCTCCCACAGAGAGTGGGCCTGCACAAAATGTCAAGAGAGCCAAGGTCGGGAAATGCTGATGACTAATATCCAACCCGTTTTGCAAAGGAAGGACAAAGCTGGAGAACTTAACCTACCTGATTTCAAGATGTAATATAAAGTCACAGTGGCCAAAACAGTACAATTGGTATAAAGACAGATAAATAGATCAACAGAACAGAATGCAGAAATACACTCATACATATATATTGATTTTCCACCAAGAACATTTGATGTTTGATGGGGAAAAGATAATCTTTCAACAAATGGTACTGAAACAATAAAATATATGTATACAACACACACAAAATTTAACTCAAGTTATATCATGGACCAATTTTAGGAGCTAAATTTATAGATGGTATAGGCAGAGGACATCCAAAGTCAAGTAGCTGCTACTGTAGCTGATCCTTCAAAATCCATCAAGAAAATGAGTAAACAAGAGGGAATACATTTACATACAGAATAAAAGAATATTACAAAACTCCAAGAAAAAAAAACAGATCAAGTTTCTGGATAAACATTGTGGAATTAAAAGATCAGACTTCTGCTCCTGGAGGAAACACATGGATGGTAGGAGCTTAAAATTGGATGTAACAAATTCGCCAGAAAACAGAGACTGCGTGGAAGATGAAGCAAAGGGAGTTTTCAAGACAATGATTGATGTGGCTGAGTTAAGTGCTTATTTAAAAATTCTTGAAGAAAAAAAGAAACCAGCCCTGGCTTGTGTGGCTCAGTGGATTGAGCACTGGCCTGTAGACCAATTCCCGGTCTGGTTCGATTCCCGGTCAGGACACATGCCTGGGTTGAGGGCCGGGTCCCCAGTGGGGGTTGCTCAAGAGGCAACTACACGTTGGTGTTTCTCTCTCCTTCTCTTTCTCCCTCCCTTCCCCTCTCTAAAAATAAATAAATAAAATATTTTTAAAAAGAAAAAAAAGAAACCAATTGCACACTAACTGAGAGGAGGAATAGGAAGCATCTCCAGACTGGGGAAGTTTCTCTGCAGTCAGATAAAGGCACAGTTAGAAAGGGAGGTGCAAAACTTCCCCAATTTGGCAAAGGAAACAGACTTCCAGGAAGTCCAGGAAGCTCAGAGAGCCCCAAAGAGTTGGACCCAAGGAAGTACACACCAAGGCACATCATCATTATATTACCCAAGATTAAATATTAGGAGAGAATCTTAAAAGCAGCAACACAAAAGGAGACAGTTACCTACAAAGGAGTTCCCATAAGCCTATCAGCTGATTTCTCAAAAGAAACCTTACAGGCAAGAAGGGGCTGGGGAAGATTCCCAAGACATGAAAGACAGGGACCTACGTCCAAGAATACTCTATCCAGCAAAGCTATCATTTAGAATGGAAGGGCAGATAAAATGTCTCCCAGATAAAGTAAAGGTAAAGGAGTCCATCATCACCAAGCTCTTATTAAATGAAATATTAAAGAGACTAATCTAAGAAAAAGAAGATGATCAAAACTATGAACAGTAAAATGATACCAAACTCACAACCATCAACAACTGAACCTAAAAAAACAAAAACAAAAAAAACTAAGCAAACTGTTAGAACAGGAACAGAATCACAGAAATGGAGATCACATGGAGGGTTATCAGGGGGAAGGGGGAGGAGAGAGGAATGGGGAAAACAGTATAGGAAATAAGAAGCATAAATGGTAGGTACAAAACAGGGGGAGGTTAAGAATAGTATAGGAAATGGAGAGGCCAAAGAACTTATATGTATAACCCGTGGACATGAACTAAGTAGGGGAATGTAGGTGAGAGGAGGGGTGGAGGGTGGAGGGGAATAAAGGAGAGAAAAATATGGGACAACTGTAATAGCATAATCAATAAAATATACGTTTTTAAAAAAACAGAAAGG
Source organism: Mormoops blainvillei (assembly GCA_004026545.1). Classification (NCBI taxonomy): domain Eukaryota; kingdom Metazoa; phylum Chordata; class Mammalia; order Chiroptera; family Mormoopidae; genus Mormoops; species Mormoops blainvillei. The sequence continues at coordinate 19,624 of PVJD01008156.1, read as the reverse complement.
GAGGTGCCACAGCTCCAGTGGAAACGTCAAGTCCTCCTAGAACTATATCAGGAAAAAAATAATTTTTACCAGATACCTGATTTAGAGAGTTGTGCCCTGCAAAGAAAGGCATGAGAGAATCCTTCAAAACCAAACATGAAGACTAGAGAGGAATGCAAAGAGTTAGACATCTACAAAACATGATGGATGCCAAAATTCTCTCTGGAGAATTTGAAAGAATCCCATGTTATTATCAAAGCCTATTTAAAGAAAAGCTCATGGCAGTGAGCTGAGAGCTCCCCTGGCTAAGGGACTCCTCCGTAGCTTAAGGGGGAAAAATCATACCTGAGACAAGAAAAAAGGAGGAAGAATGAAAGGTTTTGAAAAATATCTTTATGCTCCTGATGTTGCCAACCGGACATCTGGCAGCGGCCAGAGAGGACCAGAAGGGCACCCTCTGGATGCCCATCATGCACTCCAGTTCCTGGAGTATCAGCTTTCCACGTGCATTAATCACGTGAGCCTATCAACTATAACTGTAACTGTAACTATACCTGAGGCTAAAGTCTTTAACTTTTGAGTTCCCCTATTGCCATCAAGATACCAACAGTGTATTTCACAGAACTAGAACAAGTATTCCAAAATTTATATAGAACCACAAAAGCCCCTGAGTAGCCATAGCAATCTTGAGAAAAAAAGAACAGAGTTGGAGTGATGGGAGACTCAAATGTTGGAAATTTTTTAGTTTCAGGTAATAACTGATAAGCTTAGTAAATCAACGCATGTAAAAAGCTATTGTTTCAGGAACTGAAGGTATGACCCACCTCGACTCCAGGAGACCATAAGCAGTTCCACCATTGTGCCTCAGGACTGCACATACTCAAGATGGTATCTGAGCCATTGTACTCCAGGGTGAGACGCCCACCACTCAGGGCACAGTTAAGACCACTGCCCAGGACACAGATGAAAGAATTCTGCAGCTTTTACCTGATTAACTGTTTCCCTGAATTCCAAACCCGCTACCTACACTTTTCTTCTCTTTATGAAAAGGGTTGGTTTAAAACGGAATTTAAGATGGTCTGCTAGGGTACAAACCTGCAGTCTTCTCAGATCACTGGCCATCTGAATAAAGCACCCTTAAAGAGTCAATCCCTCTCTCTGCTTATTGGGTCTGGTAGGTGACAGACAGCACAAACACCGGTTTTTCCAATTTCGGGAGGAATCACACTACCTGACATCAAACGATACTGCAAGGCCATAGTAATCAAAACAGCGTGGTACTAGCATAAAAACAGACATATAGATCAATGGACAGAATAGAAAGACAAGAAATACAGAGAACAGACTGGTGGTTACCAGAGGGAAAGAGGGATTGGCAGACTAGGTGAGAAAGGTGGAGGGATTAAGAACTACAAATTGGTAGTTACGAAAGTTACAGGAATATAAAGTACAGCATAGGGGAATATTAGTCAATAATATTGTAATAACTATGTATAGTGCCAGGTGGGTACAGAAAATATCAGGGACACACTTTGTAAAGTATATGAATATCTAACCACTATGGTATACACCTGAAACTAATACAGAATAATATTGAGTGTAAACTGTAATTAAAAATATTTTTTAAATACTTTGCAACAACAACAACAAAGTCACGACCTTAATCTTAACTCTGAAAAAGTGCACCAGGTGAGCCCCTACTGAGTCCACAGATCAAACCCAGCGCTGTTCAGCACGACCATTCCATGGCAAGAATATGACTGCAACAAAGTTTTGGTTTTTTTCAGGACTCTGATCACCTTCCTTTGTGTCCTTCACCTTCTATCCCCAACACACTTTCTATCCCCCTGGACTTGGGGTTAGAAAGGGCCTCAGAAGGCAAGCTGTCAACTCTTGCTACCTCCATCCTCAACCGCTGCCAGTCCCACCCAGTGACAGGACTGATGTCTATGGGCAGTTTAGAACTCTGCCTTCCATTAGGGAAGGGCTGCCTAGTGTTCTATTAATAAGTCAAGGTCAATTTTTCCCTCAGAGCCTTGCACTGACTGTTTCCTCTGGCACGCCTTTGCCCAGACAGGTGCCGCCTCCTTCGTGTAGATACTAACTCTGCTGCTGTCTTCATAAAGAGCCCTTTTAGGACCACTGCAGGCTAGAGACTGAGCTTGCCATTCCTTAGCCCATTTATGGCCTCATAGCACGTTATCTTCTCTGAAATCACTTTATTTCTATGTTTGTTTCCCATGTTTCACCTGCATTTCTCTTTGAATTATAAAGGTTGTTAAGACAGGTATTAGTCCCACTGGCCCTCTCTATCTAGCACATGACAGAGACTCATTAAGGGTTTGGGGAATTGAGCAAGAAATGTATAAATGAGTCCAGTGGGAAGACCCGAGGCCTCAGACCTGTGTAAATATCAGAGTGAGGCAGTTCTGAACCTCCTGCTACAGGACCCCGAAACCCACGGATACCTCCTTGGCGCCTTACCTGGGACTGTTATTCCCCACTGCCCACACATTTTCTGAGGAGCCCCAGCGTTGCCTCACAGACTTCTGCCACTATGCACGGGTGATGGGCCGGCCCCTTGGAGGCCAGCTCATGACAGTGAGTCCCACAAGCCCATGCTAATATGGGGAGTGGAAATGGTTGGGAGTGCCAAGGCCGGGGAAAAGGAGAAAAGAGATGCTGAGGAAAGAGACATGGCAGGGTGACCACTGGACTCCTAAACCACAGCTGAGCTGCAAAGGGCTTGGTTGCATTTGTGTTAAAGGAAAAGCCACTAGACCTCAGGGAACCCAGACCATTTCACTGGCTTGGGTAGTCCGTAGCGAGGAGGCAGAAAAGTGCAAGCACTTATCAGGCCTTCCTGGGTGTGCTAACAATGTGGACACACAATTCACGAAGCACAGAGTGCCATACTGCCCCCACAACATGGGTTTTTTTAATCTAATTTAACCCCCCTAAGGCTATCCCAGAAAAAATGGATTGCATGTGGAGATGAGAAAACTGAGGCTGAAATAAGCTCCAAATCACACAATATTCACAGCTGTTGACAGCTCAGCCCACGAAGCCAGGCTGCCGGCCCACTAGTCCCACCTCTGCACCTTCCTAGCTGGGCATTTTGGACATGTTATTTAACTATCCATTCCCTCGACTTCCTCAACTCTAGCATAGATGACGGTTGTTGTGTAGGTCACCTGAGATGAACTTATGTAAAACTCTTGGCACATGGTAGACCCTACAAATACACCGCTCTTTTCATCATCACAAACTAAGCTAATGACATACGTGGCATTGGATCTGGAACCTCTAACCCCAAATCCCATTCACTTTCCACTCTCTGACAAAAAATGTTTTCTGTGTTTAAACTGTATTTGCCTTGTGGACTGCTTCATGGTGTTGAGGGTATGGGCATCATTCCTGGAAGAAAATGGTTAAGCATCACTCACTCAGGAGGAGGGAACACAGCAATCGAGAATAAACATAGGCTGGGACCAGTTGGAAGCATGTGAGCATACCTTTCAGGGACGGATACAACCATCAGTGTGGTCATGGGAGGGGAGTGGCTCAGAAGAAAACTTGGAGTGCCAGACAGCAAAAACTGCCCCTGGGATGAGAGAAACCATTAGCGGAAGGGGCATTCTAAGTCATGGTGAGTGGCAGAGAAAGGCTGAGAAGGTCTCTAACACATGTGATCCCTGTTAGACCCCAAGGGGGTACTTTCTGCACACTGACAAAAGATTTGGGTGATTACTACTGCAATATGATTGAGTACCTTAGGTAGCATTAGAATAAAACATTTGGGGACTTCCCTGAAATAACAGATAAATCTTAGTGAGTGATTCCTCCACAACTGCCCTGCTCACAGCACCCAACGTTCACTAACTTGTCACCATCTGGTATCACCAGCATTTGAGTTTGAGCCTCTTTTTAAGTTCAGAGCGTGGCACTGTTTCTGCCTCACTCCTGGCTGTTGGTCCCGCAGAGCTTTACGCAGACCACTCTCTCCATATGGAAAATTGGTAGGGCTGTAATTCTTAGTGCTCTAAAACAGTAGAGTATCCAAGGTGACTCTCCAACTCAAGCTATTCTATGAGTATTTGTAAGTGGTAAAATGACAGTACTTTGTTCTTGTTAACAAGTTCACTAAAATAAAATCACAGCAAGAACTTTGACTTCCTCTTTTTTTTTATGGAGAAGCTCAGTCTTTACTTCAAATCTGTTGCAAATGAAAATGAATCACTAGAGAAGTAAAATTTTAAAGACTTTCAAAATGTGAGCCCCAATTTTTAAAAAATATTCAATATTATTATTACTATTATTATTGATTTAAGAGAGAGAAGGAAGAGAGAGGGAGACAGAGAGAGAAACATCGATCTGTTGTTCCACTTAGTTAATGCATTCATTGATTGATTCTTGTATCTGCCCTGACCAGAGATTAAACCCACAACCTTGGCATAACAGGACAACACTATAACCAACTGAGCTACCCAGCCAGGGCTAAGAAATTTGGTCTCTTGAAATAATTTTGATTTCTTTTTCTTTGCTTTCCTGTTATTTAAGTGATTGCATAATATCTCAACTGGAGAATTAATAGGATTATAATGTTTATTATAGTGTTTTATAAATGTTCACTGTGCAAAATATAAATTACATTGGTAATTTTTTTTATATTATCTGATTACCAGATAGCACAGAGAGAGTATTTTTGTCATTAATTTTAATTCAGAAACAGGAATATTTTTTCTCTCTTTGATGTAATTTTGGGCTTTGTTGTAATTGTTTTCACTACTGTTGCTAAGTAATTGTATATTTGCTCAAATTTTGCTCAAACTGAAGTTCAATGAAATTATACTTTCTAAGATAGCGCTTCATAAATAGAACTCACTTGGAAAACAATTTGATGAGTCTCCTGTTTCCTTTTCCTCTATTGCTAGACTGTGTAAACACTGCATTTCGGTGATGGATGTTTATTAAGATCCCATAACTAGTAAGGTTTTATCATGAGTGGTCTTATACCTAGAAAGGTTTGAAACACGAAATTTGCTACTCTGTGCCAAGAGCTGAATTGATTCTAGTTATAAGACTAATATAGTCAACTAAGCTATTTTTGACTCAAAAAGAAAGTAGTTTGTGAAAACTTTTATATACCAAGCATTATTTCCTTCAGTATTCATCATGGATTTAGCGTGTAAATAGTGCCAAGGAGACCTGATCATTTGGCCCTTCAGCCTCCAGCCTCAGAATCCAGCTCTGCACAAAGATTACCGATACAGAGTGGGACTTCTCCAGAGGTAACCCAGTTTTGCACACTTTCCCCCTATGGCACCCCACCGTGCTGCCCCACCATAATCCTGATTAACATCTCTCAGAGCCAGCCTTTCAGGATGCACACTTTTGTGATGAGAGTGCAGGTGAAATGAAGTCGTTTGGAGGCATAGGAAGGAATTTGAAGCCAGATTTAATTTAACCCTGAGACCACAAGATGCTGCACTCTCCTCAGGCTAAAATGCCACACCCAGAACTCTTTGGTCAGCCCAAGCCAAAATTATGATGGTGAAATATTTTCTAGGACCTCTGATTCCCTTCTCTGTTCTCATGTCCTTCACTCTCCCTCCCCATCACGTCTTGTCTTGAGAATGGAAAGGACCTCAGCCAAGCCGTCAACCTTCCCATGCTCCCAGGTAGCTATCTCCAACCTCAGTCACTGACTGGACCGCCCAGTGACAACTGGAGCTGACATCCACCAACAGTTCAGAGCTCTGCCTTCCACCAGGACAGAGCAAGGGCACGTGACCCAGGAGGCACAAGGACCCCGCTGAGGATCAGCCTGCCACAACTTGCCCTTGGGGACCCCTGCTTTCACTCTCACCGTGCGGGACTGCGGTGAGTCTTAAGCAAGGTTGTGGAAATACAGCTGCCCTTCAATCCTCCCAGCATTGTGGGTGCACAGGCCACGGCAAGCCACAGGCAGAGGTGACAATCTAAAGGAGCTGAGCTACAGCAGGCCGCCTTCCCAACGACACCGAGGTCCTGGAGAATGGCCGATCCAAATGAGGTGGGGTCTGGAGTAAATGCACTCTGTTGCTCAAGTTAATGAAACATAAACTATCTCCCAGTCTTGTGGGGAGGGGCATAAAGCATGCAGTAGTGCAAGTCTCTGACCTTGGCCATGGGTGAATGAGGCTACTATGGATTCTACATACAATATTCCAATGTGTTCTTACTCAGTTTATTCACTTCTGAATACAACTTACACAGTTATTTGGGGGGAAATAGCCCAGAGAAAGTACCCTTGTCCCATAGCCAAAGAAACATTGTAAGGTTTTGGTTATATTGTAACACTTTGCCAGATCATCTGACTGCAGTTTTTCTTTGATCATATTGATTTATAAATGCGTTGGATTGGCAGATAAGGCCTCAGTTAACCCAAGTATACGGGGTCTCCATCAGTTGATGTATTTTCATCCTAGGTGGTGCTCTAGAACTGTCTCTGCCTGCAGGTTTCCTGATACACCCTAGACCTACACAGAGTGCCCACGAAGGCTGGACCTGACCCTTTGAACCCCTGATGTGAACCAAAATGAGACCTGACCCCTAGACATATCGCTGAGTATTGATTTACCTGAAGTGTCCCCCGATATGTGCCTGAGTAACCTGGTATTCAGCACAAGCCCAACACGGGGCCAGGCAAATAAGTTCCCAGAAAAGATCAGGGCATTGCGTTCACCATTCTGGGCACTGTGTCCACTAATCTCTTTTTTTATCCTACTTGCAATCTCCTATTCTTTGTAGTTTTTATTCCTCTTGATGTAGTAGGCATAACTTTATGAATTTCGAAATGATGTTGAATCCCACTTAGAAAGGTCTTAGACTTGGATTTGAGGGAAAAGGCATGTAGCAAATGAATATACATTCCATAGAGTAAATTGAAAACTATTCAGCATGATTTCATAGTCTGTTCTAAAAAAACAAAAAGTCTTTTTTCTGTTAATTAAATAATTGCATTAGCCAAGGAGCTTTGAAAAAAGGGGAATCTGAGTTTCAACAGACCAGAGCATTCTCTTTAATAACACTTTTGTACTTCCTCGGAGGACTGGGAGATGCATGAATAATTAAGAAAAACAAAATTAGAAAAGAGGAGAGGTTTTGGAATTGAGGCCTGATTATTTGGATAGACGATTAATTTTATATTCCTTCCAACTGAGAGAATCTTAACACTTCAGGTTTCAGAAAGGCCAGCAGTGTTCCTTTTTAGACAAAATAACAGAAGGATATTATCAGGATATATAAGTGTTCTAGAAATAAATATGAATGCACACATAGTTTTCATACTCTTGTCTGGAGTATATTACAGGCGAAGGAATATGAATAATGTGCTACACAGATTATTTCTCAGCAGTGGACAGTGAAGTGTGTACTGTGATAGATGCAAAGTTAAAGGCAAGAAGATGTGATATGACATAAAAGTTGGTAGTCAAGCGCTGGCCAGTGTGGCTCAGTTGTTGGGAGCATTGTCCTATAAACCAAAAGGTCACAGGTTTGATCACTGGTCAGGGCACATGCCCGAGTTGCGGGTTTGGTCTCCAGTTAGAGCACATAGGAGAGGCAACCAATCCATGTTTCTCTCTCACATCGATGTTTCTTCCCCCCGCCCCTCTCTCTCTCTTCCTTCCCCTCTCACTAAAATCAATAAGCATGTCCTTGGGTGAGAATTTGAAAAAAAAAAAAAAGCTGGTAGTCAAGGAAATCTTAAAGTCTGAATACCATTATGAAGGTTCTGGCTACTTATGTCAAGTTTTCTAGGTTTCAGCTTCAGTAACATTTACCCCAGAGTCTCCCATTGTCTCCCAGGTCATTTGCATTCCAGCCATGGCAGCTCAACCAAATTATTCATGGGGAAATGTTGTTGGTGTGTTATGATCATGTGCATATGAAACAGTTCTGAAAAGGGATCCCAAGGTGAAATGAGAAGAAATATATCTCACATGTATCCATTTCCATTATATTTCATCAAGTTTATGTTCTTGGGGATTTCACATTTTATTTTGAACTTCTTAATTCAAATATTAGGAATACAGTATGATTGATAGGAAAATCTACTTCCATTTCTTCCTGCAGCACCCAGCAGTGAGACGCCCCAGATTTTAGAATGACATGATTCAGTGATATCTTGATCAAGTCTGAGAATCAAGAGTTAAGTAGCATGAAGATCATGAAACACCAGAATGATATTAAGTCACTGAAAATAGAAGGGTAACCTTAAATAATATAATAATTACAGTTTTAATGATAGAATAATTAATAAAAATACTAAACATTAGTTACAATTGAGTTTTTTAATGGTAAAGATTATAAATTCCAATTTTATTAACATTATATCATCTGGACTCATATTATTGATATTGGGTTATGAAATAATTGTTAATAATAAAATACTCCTATTTTATCGATATAATTGTGTATTACTATTAAAATATTGATGAATAAAAATTAATTTCAAATAAAAATATTATTACCAACATTATATTAGTGATTATAAAATATATTTTCAAAATCTTTCAGGGCAATAGTTTCTAAGTTTATCATTAATACTTATATAGAATCATATGCAATATATTTTGGTCAATAAATAAAGTGATAGCCCTTATATTGATGCCATTTTCTGTTTGAAAAAAGAGAAAATGAATACTTTAAAATGAATAGATGTTTTTGAGTTATGTTTTAATTTCCCTTCATTTTCTTTTTTTTTAAGATTTTATTTATTCATTTTTAGAGAGAGGATAAGGGAGAGAGAAAGAGAAGGAGAGAAACATTAATGTGTGGTTCCCTCTTGTACACCCCCAACTGGGAACCTGGCCCGCAACCCAGGCATGTGCCCTGACTGAGAATCGAACCAGTGACCCTCTGGTTCGCAGACCGGCACTCAATCCACTGAGCTGTACCAGCCATGGCTCATTGCCTTTCATTTTTAACATAATCAGATCATATTATTCAAACCATACTTCAGAAATTTCCAATATTTGTTAATGTCCTCATTTGAAAAATTGAAGTTATTTACAAAATTAAATTCATACTTTAAAATATTTCTAGTCAAAGATACTTTATATAAATAGTCAAGTTTTAATCAACTACACTATTTGAATCTAAGATATATCATCTGTCAATATAACACACTGACAAGTATTAATACTAATGCATTAGTGTTAATTTCACGATAGTGTGCAACTTTAACTTACACTTTCATTTTAAACAATTTTGTAATGTTTATTGTTTTTGGAAAGTGTCCTCTGCACATTCACTTGTGCAGGTGATGGAACATTCCGTGACTCTTTCCATTATACTACCGTTTTATAAGTTATTCTCTTTTTATGTAACAGTTTTATTTAAATATAGTTTATTTACTATAAAATTTATCCTTTTAGGATATGCAATTCAGTGATTTTTAGTACATGCAAAGGGTTGTGCACCCAGTAACATTACTAATTTTAGAAAGCTTTCATCATCTCTGAAGAGAAATCCCCAATCAGTGCGCAGTCGGTCCCCATATGCTCCCTCCTCCCATCCCCTGGAAACTAAAAACCTGCTGTCTCTCTCTATGGATTTGCCTGTTCTGAACATTTCGTATGAATGGAATCAAACAAGATGTGGTCTCTTGTATCCGCCTTCTTTCACTCAACATAATGTGTTCAAAGTTCATCCATGTTACAGCATGTATTTCATTCATTTAGATGTCTGAATATTTCAGTGTATAGATAAACCACACATTTTTTTATCCATTCATCAGTTGAAGATCTCATGCACTAACATTTCAGTAATTCCAGCATCTTTCATTGTCATTTTTCTCCTTAAGTAAAGAGCTTAAGGCCAAAAGCTGGGGCAGAAAACGTGCCCTCCTGGAGGAGAAATAAATTCCTCAGATCCTGAAAAAGAATGAGCAAGACTTGTTTCTATGAAGATGCACTGTAAACCCATGAGGAAATTTGTCTTTTGGACAGTCAATTCAGCCCTGGTTGGTGTGGCTCCGTGGACTGAGTGCCAGCCTGCAAAACAAGGTTGCTGGTTCGATTCCCAGTCAGGACGCAGGCCTGGGTTGTGGGCCAGGTCCCCAGTAGGGGCTACACAAAAGGCAACTACACATTGATGTTTCTCTCCCTCATTTTCTCCCTCCCTTCCCCTCCAAAAATAAATAAATAAAATCTTTTTTAAAAAAACAGTCAATTCACCATTCACAGGTGAGAATGACTCAATAGTCAACTTGGCACCCAAAGTTTATCAAAGGAATGTGCCTACCCGCCCCCCCACCACACACACACACACACTCCACATGCTCCTATTGGATTCAGTGTGCAGAGTGTCCTTTTATTTTGTTAAATCATGAAAGATTTAAATATTTATTTTCAGGGTAAGTGCCAAAATATTTTCATATTCCTGAATTAAAGTACTTTTTCAGAGCTATGAATATTTTATGCAGCATGCTTTCCATGAATTAAATTTCTATTTCATATCAGTTTCACTACCTCTCAGGAATATTCTCAGATGTGCTATAACATACGCACTGTGGCACACAAATGTGGGGTCACTGCACAGTCTTTTCTATCCCCTCGCCCTCTCCAGGTTTCCATCTGACAGTGAGGGAGCCTCAGGCCCTCCCAGCACTAAGCCCTGTGGCTCTGACACTTAAGCATTTTCTAGGACAGAGATGGGTGATGTGAGAGCGGGAGGGGGTGGCAGTGGATGGAGGAGAGTTAGAGAGAAGGGAGGAAAGTGACGTCTGTTCCGGATGGAGGGAGGGAGGGAAGGTAAAGAGGGGTGAGACAGCAGGAGAGAATGGAAAGGAGGCATGGTACGCAGGGAGATGGCCCAGGGCTCCCTGGTTGCCTGGACACTGGCCTTTCCCTTTGCAGAAGGTCCTGGATGCCACCGGCCCAGGTTCCCCTCCTCCCCATCAGGTTCATCAAGGCTCCAGTATATTCTGACAGTGCTCTTCTTTTTTTCCTTCTACCTTTAACATAGACTCATATTTGAGAGCAAACACCACAATGGACCCAGCAGATGGACTGCAATTCCCACCTCCTGCACCCACTTCTCAATGAGATGTATGAGAAAGAGTAAACCCATGCCTGAGATCCAGGAGACTGCTTAGTAGCTTCAGTTGCACCTTGGTGTTCTTCTGTACAACATGAACATTTTTACAGACTGGCAACTTTAGATAAGTTCACTCTGTGACTGTGATGGGTCAAGACACAAACAAGATCACTTTGTGATCCTATCTGCACACAGACAAATTGGAATATTGTCCAAACCATAAAATACCAACCATCCTCTCTCCTAAACCAAGCGAGTGATGGCTGCTTCTTCACAACTCTAGCCATACTCAAATTTGCCTCCCCTCAGATAAGACTTATTAATATACCAATCATAGAATTATCCCTGTTTCATGACAGCACACAATCCAGAGAAAATACCAGTTTCTGTGCACTCACCCCAAAATCACCTGGCATAAGTGGAAATCCTACAATAAGGTCTTCCTGCGAAGGTCACAATTGCCAAACCACGGAGGACTGAGGAGATCAGCAAGGAACTCAGTAGCAGGTAGGCAGCCCCTGGAAAGGGCCAGAAAAAATCCCTTCAGTCACTGCAGACTAGGGTGGGGATATCCAGAGAATTCTGGCTGGAAGGTATGCACTGCCTCCATCTCTCCTGCAGGGGCTTGGTCACACAGGCTACTTGTCACCCTCATTACAGGAACAGTGGTTGGACTCCACTGCCCACCCACCTAAGTTTTGTGACAGGTGAGTTGGAACAGTAAGTAAAGTTGCCCTTGCTCAGAAAGTCCTGGCTACTGAGCCACGTCACTGCTGCCACCAGCCCCACCCCCTTCTACTGAGGGGAGTGCCCTTCAGCATGGTGGTGCTCTCCTGTCCTGAACCGTGGACCTGTAGACGGGTGAGGGGTGGTAAATGGACAGAGCACTGAGCAGGAATGGCAGCCCCATTGTCTTCATTTTTCAATAAACAAATAGAATCTGGATAATTAAATCCAGAAAGCTCTTTGTTTTACTCCTTTGTATCCTTTCTCCCTAAAGTACAAATAAAAGTTTTCTCCAGAATGAAGAAAATGGATAGATCCCCTCTCTTCTTCCACGTGCAGGCAACATTCTCAGTATCCCAAGTCCAGGGAGATGCCCTCATTTTCTGCACATCACGTGACCACCTGAGCAAACATCTCCATATGACTTTTAATATGATGGATCTTGACCCACTAGTACCCCCTTAGGCTTCACGTTTGAGACAAGAACAGTCTCTTGGAAGTTTTCATTTCAAAAATGGATTTCATGCCCTTCTAAATTTTACAAAAATTACTGCAGCTTAAAAAATAGGGAGGGAAATAAAAATTACAACGAATGGGTTTCAGAGAATGTTCAGATACTTGTTTAAAAATAAAGACATTTCTCGTCATAGAGCTTAAAGATACAAAAAGCGAATTTGTATATCTACCAACTTAATCTCAATTATGTCATGGTGATAAATGAAATTCAAATACTAATGACTTACCTCAACCAAAGTCTCCAGTCATGCACCACATTATGACATTTTGGTCAATGACAGACTGCATGTAAACGGTGATATAGCATATAGCCCAGACATGAAGTAGGGTATACCATCTACGTTTCTGTTAAGTGTACTCCCTCATGTTCATTTGCGCAAGGATAAAAACACCTAAGGACAAATTTTTCAGAATGCATCCCCACTGTTAAGTAGTGCATGACTATTTCTCACACACCCTTCTGGGATTAATGGATTATTGGAATTAAGGTTAATGGGATCATTATCTAGGAAAGAGAAGGTTCATGGTAGTGAGAAACCAATTGCCCCAAAGAGGGAGGATTCTGTTGAGACAGTACACACTGCCTCATTAAGTCCCCTCATAGTTCACTGGCTGAAAAAAATCACATAGCAAAGACTGAAATCAATAATTTGAAAATATAATTCCCTTGGAAGACATGGCCTGACTGGGCTTGTGTCATGAGGATAGGCATAAAATATCTCATCCCTATAAAATATATTGTCCATCTATTTGGTCAAAATTGTTAGCTTCCATCCATAAAGTACACAAAATAATCTTGCCCTTCTCTACCGGGCACAATATGATTTTCCAAGCCCAAAGCCTGCGTTCACGCTCAAAACAACTAGAAGATCCAAATAAAACTCTTCAAGTTTTCAAAGAACAAAAACCCATGTTATGAGCCAGTTGGAACACCGACTAGATCCATGTGATAAAAATCCTCTCATAATATGGAAAAAGAGGAAGCACACTGCACCCACTGGAACATAGTAGCAAGCTTCAGCTGGATACATGTTTTGAGGGAGAGCTCCCCTTAACAAGAATGCTTTTCCCCTCCTTAAGGTCAATTTCTGCTTCCTGGATGAAGTACAGACTGAATCCTTAGGTGTCCCTTGCTTGGTCTCATTGTAGGGCCATTAGAAAGTATAGTTCTTATGGGATTTTACCATCTGGGTATCTATCATCACAGAAGACTGAATACACAAAATATTGTTTTTATCCAAAAAAATTAAGTTTCTTTGAAAGCATGTGAATTTTCCAATAATAGTATACACATATAGTGACAAAGGAAAATACACCAAATAAAGACCAATTAACCCTTCTGATTGCATTTATTTCCAGTTGTAATTAGCCCATTCCCCCAGTTCATTATGCCTAATTTTTCTCTCTCTTCATCTTAACTAAAATATCCTGAGTTTACCAATTGTCTGTAGCAAAAGCACACCATTTTCCCCCCTGTGGCAGTTTACAGGAATGCTTTCTTAAATAATACAGGAATGATTTGTTAGTAGAAGTTTTAATGCAATTATTGCTTTAAAGGTTTTAAGCCACAATGCAAATTTGACTTTTGCTTTTCTTAACTACATGTAAAATTTTTGTTAGAAATGCGGGTCTCCAAGTTTGTATTTCTTTATTTGAGTGTAAAATCTACCTGTACACCTTACCTTGTCATGCATTATTTTTATCCCCTTCCCTTTTTCCTGTTAGGTAATACATCCTTTTTATTTTTAATAGTAATAGAGTATGCCTTTACTAACTAACACTTTCCTTTCTGAGCTCATTTCTTTCTAGATGTTCCCAGGCATTAGTGGCCAAGAGTATATGAGTCATGATAAAGACATTTGTTATCCTCAGGTCAGTTCACAAGAGGGTTTGAGCCATTTTCTACCTTCCAGGTTTTCACAGCTGACAAAAACTTTAGTGTCATAATGCGAGTTGCCATCTGTCTAGAATTCAGTAAAGTTTTCCATTACTCATGGCTTGTCATCAAGACAAATCCACATATATACTTATTTCCTGTAATGTCACCATTTCAAAATTTGGTGATTGTATCAAGCAGAGTTCAGCTGTTTAACCAAAGAAACAGAATCAGTATATAGTATGTAGAGATTTATTCCAAGGAATTGAATTGCGTGACTGTGGAAACTGGCAAGGCAAGTCTAAAATTCATAGTACAGGCTGAACCCTTGAGCATGAGCACCTATTAACAGGCAGAATTTCTTCTTCTCAAGGAGGCCTCCACTCTCCTTTTGGCCTGTCCCACCCAGGCTATTGAGGATAATCACCTTAAGTAAATGCAACTGATTCTATAATTCAATCAATCCACAAAATGCCTTCAGAGTAACACCTAGACTAGTGGGTTTTCTTAGTAACTGTGGAATATAGACTAGCCAAGATGACATGTAAACCATACAATCAACAAGGAAAAGAAATGTGTAGGTAAGAACCGAGAAAACAGGAAAAATACAAAGTGAAGTCAGGATATCTGTATAATACTATAAATAATATTGTCAAGCCAAAAAAATTAAAAAGAAAGGTTCTAAAACATTATAGAGAAAAATGTTTATATATATAAATATGTATTCATGTAAACTAAGGAGCAAAAATTCAAAGTCATATTTGGAAAGATACGATAGATATAAAATTGCCTGGTAGAATCTGTACTGCCTCTTAAGTCCGATTTCTTCAGATTTCTTTCTAAATGTGCGGAAATATTTTAAAGATTAAATAGAAGGGTATTTAAGAAACAAGTGCGTCACCCTTGGCATTGATATACCCTGTGTCTTAGAGAGCTACTTAGTAGCTCACTGTTGTCTCTGTGGAATCCAGGTACCTCTTTGCAACATGGATTTGAACAGCACTACAAGTGGTAAGCTGCCATCTGCTTTTTGCTCTCTCTTCTTTAATAATACCACATGCTTTGCATATATTCCAGGGTTTATTAAGGTTAAAATCACAATCACAATTAGAGAAGCCAGGGGTATTTTACAGTGATAGGTTACATCAGGGGAGTGATGGGTGTTTTAAAGTTGGAGGCTTGGAATTTAAAATTTAAGATGTTATATAACAGGAAAAACCTTCCAGGCTACATACCTGACAGAAGGGATAGCCACGAGTCCCAAATGTGGGTTGTCAAAAGTTTTAAAGTTGACACTTTAAATGAAGAAAAATATGTGTGGAATACCTAATATTTTTAAATTTTTTTTTTCACCCTCACTGAGAATATATATATTTATTGATTTTTAGAGAGAGACGGGGGCATCGATGTGAGAAACACTGATGGAGCACCCCCCGAAAGTTTCCCGACAGGGGATCAAACCCACAACCTAGGTGTGCACCCTGACCGGGGATAGAGGCCGCCACCTTTTTTTTTTTTTTTGGTGTACAGGATGATGCTCCAACCAGCTGAGCCACCCAGCCAGAGCTGGAATACCTAATATTTTATATTTAATTCTACTAAAATGTATTTTTATCACAAAGTACCAATTTTTGTGTATTTTATGTATCCTATTAATTTTTTCCATGTGTTACTCCTCTCATGTATTTTCATTAGTTTTCCTAGCTCCTACTGCTTGCTATTCTCTTTGCATGTAGTTTTGTGGATTTTCAGTAACTTCTTCCTTTGGTAACTCAGACTACAGGTTGTCTTTTTTACTATTATATATATATATCCAAACTATATGCCTCCAACTTAGCATGACTTTAGCTGTATCCCTAAAGTAAAAATACATAATAATCATTGGACCTACAGCCTTTCAACCTGAAATAAACATAGGACACATGTTCACACAGTTTTTGATTCATAAATGCATCCTTCATACTTCTCTTCACATTTCTGTTCATCAGGCAAATTACAAAAAGCAACCTGGCAACACAGGACTGTTTACTACCAGAGTGGAAAGGACATCCTTCAAAAACGGTTTGAACAAAACCCTTACTCTGATGTAGCTACTAGGAAACAGTTGGCCAAGGAGGCTGGCATTCCAGAGCATAACATTCAGGTAAGAATTAGGCTTCTATTTCATTAACTGTCAGAGTCAAGGTAAACAGAAAATCTGGGCTCAGCACTGTTAGGCAATTCTCTTATGTTAGGTAAGTTGCCCAGAAGGCTTTCCCTGTTACATAACATTAAAAACAAAAGGGACAAGAACTCTGTTTATATCCTCTACCAGTGTGGGAAATATTGCTTGGGTATATTCACTGATGGAGGAAGGAGAATATACTAACCTAGGCTCTCCCAATAGGGGATACTTAAATCAATTTTAGCAAATATAGGAAATTAGATCACTATGATAACAATATGGTATCATTAAGTATTAGAATATATACTGCAGAATAATGATTAAGATGTAATTATGAGGAAAATATGGGGCAAGAACTCACGTAAATTCCCAATTTTCAGACCAGTTTTTTCTTTTTTAAAATTAATACCTTAGCCCTGGCTGGTGTGGCTCAGTGGAGTGAATGCTGGCCTGTGAACCAAAGGGTCACTGATTTGATTCCCAGTCAGGGCACATGGTTGAATTGTGGGCCAGGTCCCCAGTAGGGGGTGTGTGAAGCAACCACACATTGATGTTTCTCTCCCTCCCTTCCCCTCTCTATAAAAATAAATAAACAAAATCTTTTTTAAAAATCAATATCTTAAATGTGATTCATAAACAGGAGTGTATGAAGTCCCATATTGTATTATTTTGAATAGAACTAGTGATGTAAAACTGAAACTAAGCTGGATTTCTTCAGTCAGTAAGAAGATACCGGTAAACAACACAATTATACTGGGTGAAACAGTATTTAAAGCAATGAAGACAAAATGTGCTTTTAGAGGAAAATAATGAGTTCAGATCTTTGTACCAAATATATAGTCTCCAATAAGCCACTGTTGTAAGGTCCTCAGTCTGAGGAGGTGATGGGAAAAGGAAATTTTTCTTTATTCGTCATGCATTTGTTCCAGATATGGGAGGCAGAGATTACTCAAATCTCCTCCTATGGGAATAGCTGGTGATCAGCTTGCATAAAAGATACTGAGTCTATTGGAACTGATGTGGAAGATGGTAAGCCCAGTAAACAATGTAGGGATGAGGTTGGCTCTGCCACAGTGTTCACTAATTTATTCATTAGTTTCTAGTTTCTGCCTGTGCTCAAAACTTATCTAAAAATATTTTGATTAATTAATTTAGAGAACAAATATAACCTTTTAGCACAACGCCTGGCATATGAGTGTTTCCTTGGATATTGGTTGTCACTAATAGTCTAATTCATCACAAATTATCGAACTATAAAAATAAAACATTCAGCAATAATTAGAAACTCCAGTAATGAGGAAACAGGCAAAGAGCTCACTATGTTAGTGACAGAGTTTCACAGCGAGGTACACAGGATCTCTAGGAGTCTCCTTATCTATTGTTGACTATGGGATAAAATATAAGGAAATGTGGACAAGTGTTAGTCCAGCTCTTGACTGTAGCTAAGTCTACTACCTAGTTAAAAAATTATGTTCCAAGATCATATCCATACATATTCTGTAAATGAAATGGTATTTCTCATGAAGAGATGGTGGGGGCCAAGGAGGCATTTAAACATTGAAGACCTGCTGTAAGAGAGAAATTGGAGGATAGAAAGCCTGATTTCTTTTGAGAGAACTAACAGTATCTCTTAAATCAGGGAAATTTACTTGGGATACCATGAGGATGACCATAAGAGTAATGCTAATTTGAGCTGACAGCATTGACTGTGTGCCGTCCTGAACTGTACACTAACTGTATTATCTAGGATAATACATCGCCTTTTTCTTATGGATATTATTCCAATGGCAGTTGATCAAATCAGTTTTATTTAATTGCACTGATATTTGCAATGACACAGATTGAGCTACATGACCTTCATGTCTTCTCCCACAGCTTTGGTTTAAAATCCACAGAGCAAAACAGAGAAAATTGGGGTCTGAATGGTCTTAGGAAAGTCCAGACCGAGGAACAGGGCCAGTGTCAGCCTCCCACTCAAGGTAATAACCCACAGATCCAAATGCATTTCTCCGGTGGGTCCCGTTGAGAGTAAAAATGATTCTGCTTGTTGCCCAAATTCTCCACAAAAAGTCCTTATCTTAGTTACAGTTTGTTCTAGGCACCCTAGTGCCAGAAATATAACCGTGGCCCCACAGTTGGCTGAGACAGGCAAGTTCTTAGCAAGCGAGGCTCAGAGGGAGTAAGTATGGTCAGCTTTATCTTCTAAAGTTTGAGTTTCCAGTTCAAATGTGAAAACTGTCCTAGAAGCTGCCTTTTGTTCCTGTGTTATTCTTTAAAGTACTTACCAAAAGAAGCCAGGCAAGACCAGATCATCCACCACAAGATCTCAATCAGACATCCTAGTTCAAGCCTTAAACAGGAACCAATTCCCTGATTCTGCAACCAGGAAAATCCTGGCTAAATGGACAGGCATTCAGGAATAAAAAATTCAAATTCTGTCTCTGGCACTAAATATCTGTGATATTGCTCCCCAAAGGTTGCTGGGAAAGGGCTGATCTAACTTGAATTATCAGTCATCAAAGGGCAAAGGTTTGGGATGGGAAAGACCTAGTGTTATAAGTCAGATTCCTAAAAAAGGAAGAACTTTCACATCAAATTGTCAGTGATATGTCCATTTAAAATCACCAGCAGCACAAGTGTGGGGAAATGTGAAAGTTAGTGCCTATTTTAAGAACACTCTGTCAGGTTTTCTATACCATGGCGCTGTTGTCATGTGGGGTCAGAGAATTCTTATTTGTAATGGGTTGTCCTGTGCGTAGTAGAATATTTTTCAGCATTCCTGGCCTCTACCAACCAGATAGCCTGCCCACTTAACCTCCCACTATTTCTGACACCCCCAAAAAATCTATAGCCATGTCAAATGTCTTCAGTTGAGGAATAAAATCACCCTCACTGAGCTCCTTCTACCTAAATTATGGAGATAGTGGTTTAATTAATATATGTTAAATGCTCATACTAGGAAGCATATTCACAGGTTTATCAGCTTAGAAACCCTCAAAGACTTACTAACCCTTGTTCAGATTTATACAGGTGTATATAAGGTTCTTATATTCTTTTTTTTATTGATTATGCTATTACAGTTGTCCCATTTTTTCCTTCCCTTTATCCCCTCTGCCTTGCACCCCATCTCATCATCCCCCCCACCCTTAGTTCATGTCTATTGGTTGTACGTATCAGTTCTTTGGCTTCTCAATTTCCTATGCTATTCTTAACCTCCCCATCTATTTTTGTTTTGTTTTGTCAACATTTTCCCGCCACCACTTTCCCCAGCCCCACCC
>PVJD01008155.1:0-75667 GCA_004026545.1 Mormoops blainvillei | reverse complement strand
GAATATTCCTATTCCCTAAGGTTGCTGTGGACTGGCTGCCTCTTTCTACTAAAGGCTTTCTGCTTCACACAATTCTCTCCTGGGTTCTGATAATGCTTCTGTCCCATACCGCTTTAGACCTAGGAGTGCAGATGGTTCTTGCCCTAACAAACCCCAAAGAACTGCATTGACTGTCCCTGTGATTTCCCCCTGACTATTCACACCTCTGAAAATAGTCTCAAATTACCCAAATTGAGTGTCTCATTTATTTCTCATCTGGACCCTATAATTGCTTCTTACATGTTTACTTTCCAATCCCCTATTAATATACAAGGCACTAGAGTATTAGAATAATTGTATGACTCATTGTCTCCCCTCTTACCTCTCTCTATCCTAATTTCTGCTAGACCATATTTCTTCAGCACCAAATCTACACTCCTTTTCCTCCACCTCTTTCAGAGGCTCTACATTTCTAATTAAATTAAGTCTGGGTATTTCACCAAATATTTAGACCCTTCTACAGTAAAGCCACCCTGTCTTTCTAACATCATTCCCCACCATTCATCCATGTGTATTTTAGGATCTTCTGGATCCAAATGCATTCAACTACTAATTATTTCAAAGTATAGACCACATTCCACTGTCACAGCTTAACTCATGCTTATCTTTCTCCAATCCCTTTACTTCCACACACACACAAAAAAAATCCTATCCATTCATATCCATCTCAAATTCCATTCTTTTCATGAATCTCAATTACATAAACTGGTATCTGCTCTTCAAATGCCATATAAATTACTTGTAATTATCTTATTTACTAGTTCTTAATTACAATTATTTATGTTTTATCTTAGCTTCACTATTTAATTATGGGCTTCTGGAAACAAGGTCCATATCTTGCCCCATTTTTATATATCTATCTTCTACCATAGTGCTTGTTAAATGGTCTTGATATAACGTATATCTCTTTAGCATTTGCATAAGTATGTCATCTTTTATTTCTCTATTGGTAGTTTTGTATCTATATATAGTAAAAAGAAGGAGCAGAATATCTTCATAGATCCTATTATTGCCCATCACATACAAAAAGGAATTATATGGGACTTTGTTGCATTGTATTGTGCCCCGCACGTTAAGTAAGGAGCTAGGGGAAAAGTACATCACAAAGACTAAGCTAAATGTCAAAAATCCAAAATGCTAAATTTTATGACTGAAGATTAAAGGGTAGCCTCTGCTGGCCTACTTGCTACCCCATGTGTACTAGGTCATTGCTGCTCAGAATCAAGGTAGAGAAAGAATAACACTTTCAACCTGCCAACGAGAGGGGAGAAAGCTGCACTCAGCTAAACTCCAGTGTGGCTCTTTCATTTTCATCTTGACCATCTTATCCATTGTCAACTTGTTGGTGGCTGGTGTGGTGTATCTAAACAAAGTATTAGAGGTCTGAGAGGTTAGTATAAGCTTGTCTGTTTATTAGCTCATTCACCAATTGATTTGATTACTCATTGAATAAGAATTTGTGGGGTGCCTACAATGTGCTAGCCATGGGGAATAAGAAATAAAACTATAAAAGCCATAAAGAAATGCTTCAGAGAACCCACAGTCTCATGGGGAAAGAATAGAGCACCACTCCTTTCTTCTAAAAAAGGCACCTAGAAGAAGACATTTTCTCACCTCAGTCTACTTTTTGTTATGGTAACCAAAATATTAGGGTACATGTATAATATAAACATTTTTAGCGGTTAAGACTTTTCCAAATGGTATCTAATACAGAATCCCATTATATAAAATAAGTGACATATATTTATATATTATATATAGTTTATCATTTAATATATTTGTTATAATATATATCATTACAAAAATGACAAAATGATAAATAGGTTTCTTGGGCATTTATAGTCTAACTGTAAAGTGAAGAATACTTTGCTGTTTCATTGACCCGAAGTGTCTCCATGGAGCCATTGTATTCCCAAGAGCAGGATTTGAAACCTGTTCCACTATTCCATGTGCCTCTTTGATCACTTCAGGAATATCTCCTTGATAGTGGGGGTGCTATTTCTTCCTCATGAGTAGAGGAAGTTTTTATGAACACTATAGTGTTCTTTTATTTTTTTAAATCAAAACACATAAGCTGATGCATATCTTGAATCAGGAACTCCACAGTAGATTTCTACTGAGCCTATGTGAATGGTAAATCTAATAATCCAGAAGGATGTGAATTCAAGAAGCAATGGCTAATTGTTTGATCTGGACCTTACAGAATGCTCACAATACAAAGGTCTAGGTGCCACGTCAAATTAAAAATTGTGTGGTTTTTATCTCTTAGGAAACTAAATGCCTAGTTTGGTCTTTGTTTCAAAACAAAATCCTCAAATGGATCAGTTTTCATTTACTTTTCCTGTTTTACACAGAACTAATACAAAGCTTCCTTTTGCAGGGTGGACACCCTCAATGTCCTAATTGAATGTCAGCAACAGTGACTCCCCTGAGAGGATTCTATTTCGGTTGAATGACCTTTAGTGACTTTCTGGCTGCCTGAACACCAAACCTAAAACAATGAAAGACCCTGTTTGTGCCTAGTTTCTGAAAATAGCTCACCTGAAGCCTCAGTTTTGATCTAACATACAGAATAATCATTCCTGACTATGAAGTTACACTGTCACCAAAAGGAGAGTTCAGTTTCACCTGAAGAGTTCATAAAGTCTGAAAGGAGAAAAAGAAAGAAAAGATGTCCAGATGGATAATTGTGACCTATGTAGTGGGAAAATAGAGGAAATATTTTTTAAAAAACTAATTGTCCTTAGAAAAAGGAAGAGAAACAATGCCATTTCTAAATGATACCTAAAATGAGAATAAAGAGAGAAAATAATGTGTACTAAATATGAAATAAGTAAATCAAAGGAAAACGAAAGACTGACAGCTCTCAGAGGGGATGGGGAGGAGGGACTAGATGAAAGAAGGTGAAGGGATTAGCCCAAAGAACATATGTGCATAACACAGAGATACAGACAACAGTGTGGGCATGGCCAGAGGGAAAGGTGCAGCTGTAGCTGGGTGGAAGTGGGCAAAGGAGCTAGAAATGGATACATCTGTAATAGTGTCAACAATAAAAATAAAGTTAAAAAAAAAAGAAAATAGAACAGTGAAATAACAGCACACTGCCTGGAAAATGTCAACTGAAGAAGGGGAGCAGAAGCTTGGTTGACATTTCATATCTAGCATGTAAGCTTTCCTAAATTCCCTTTTCTCTACATTTTTAAAGCAAATTCTTGTAGTCAAGGACAATGATACAACACGCTGTGAAAACAACAGAGGGAAAAAGATTTAATGACCAGAAGCTAATGAGATAACTGCATGGGAGGATAAGAGGTTTGGACAAAGCAAACTACTCCACTACAGAATAACCTCCTAAAGGTATGTTAATCTTTTTGATCATCTTATTGGAACAAAGGAAAAGTTGAAACATAAGCTTTGGTTATTGATCATTCATCATGAAGATCTGATCTATTTCTGGAATTGCTTCAAGAACAGCTTAATTCAAAGAGAAACAGAAATATAGCATCACTAATGACAAAAATCAAAGTGTCTTATTTGTTAAGCAGATATAATCACTAAATAAGTTTGGAAGTTTCCTCTAAATACGAAAATCAGTGCAGTGATGTTCTTTCCTTGGATTTCACAGGAGTCTGAAGTCATGCTGTGAAAATCACATGTCAGAAAATTTGGCTGGCTTTGGCTGAAACCTCTGCCTCTGACACCAAGTGTGACTACAGGCACATAGGTTGGATTGTGTCCCCCCACGAAATTCCTATGTTGGGGTCCTAACCCCTAGTACCTTACAATGTGACCTTATTTGGAAATGGGGCTGTTATAGATATAACTTGCTAAGATGAAATCATGCTGGGATAGGGTGGGCACCTAATCCAACATGATTAGTATCCTTATAAAAAGAGGAAATTTGGACAGGGACCTGCACGCAGTGAGAGCACTGTGTGGAGAGCAGAGTTACGCTGCCACACATGGCGAATACAAGGAACTAGGTGACAGACCTGGCTCTCACCCTTCCCTGAAGTCTTCGGTGGGGAATGAAACATGCCAGCACCTTGCTCTTGGGTTTCTAACCTCCAGAACTGGGAAACAATGCATTTCTTTTGTTTAAACCACTTGATTCTTGGTATTAGAACCTAATACAGCAGGGTTGCACTCAATTAAATTAATAACTATAGCTTATTTACTGCCAATCTCACTCCCATGAAAACTGGCTGACTTCATTATAAGGATAATTAGTCTCTACCTTATATTAAAAGATATGGGTGAAGAATTGTTCAATGACCAGACTACTAGAGAGTAAACTGAATTGTTGGATTAGAATATTACTGGGAGATCTAGCTTCATACAATTTTTGAAATACCCTAAAATCATAAAAAAGGAGCATCCAAAGCATCCAACTGGCTTAAGTCCTTAGTTTCTGTACAAATACGTGATTTTTGGGGGTTTTGTTTTTTATTTGTTGTTGTTGTTGTTGCCTAGATAAAGATCATCATTGGATCATCAATTTTTAGAGTTGGAGAATGAAATGACAAAGCCCAGCCAGCTTTTACAGTACCTTAACCTTTCCAGATCCCTGGATGACAATTATGATTAAAAGACTCTACTTGTGAACCACTAAAATTATGCCTTATGAATAAAATAGGAGAAACAAAATAAATGGATGTGCATCACAAAGTGGCAGATAATGGACATCCAGAATGAAGCATGTCTAATTTATGGTTAATTTGCAATTATAAACCACCTTGATCTTGGACTTCCCAGTCTCTAGAACTGTGAGAAATACATTTCTGTTGTTTACACGCCACCCAGTCTATGACATTTCTGTTATAGCAGCCCAAATGGACAGAGACAGTCCCTCTACTCCCATTACCTGACAATCACTGATCTGTTTTCTGTCCCATTTGTTTTGCCTTTTTCAGAATGTCACACAAATGGACTCATTCAGCATATAGCCATTTGGGACTGGCTTTTTTTCTCTCAACACCATTAATGTCTTTGAGCTTCACTCACGTCATTGTGTCAATAGTCCATTTCATTTTATGGCTGAGTAGGGTTGCACCTTATGGATGTGTCACAGTTGGTTTATCCACTCACCAGCTGCTAGACATTGGGTTGTTACCAATTTGGAGCTATTATAAATAGAACTGTTATAAACACTAGTGTACAGTTTTTTTCATTTCTTTTAAGTAAATTACCTAAGAGTGATAATGCTGGACCTTACTGTAAACATATGCTTCACTTCATAAGCAACTGCTGAACTGTCCACAGTAGCTGTGCTATTTTCATTCCCATCAACAATATATGAGCATTTCAGTTCCTCCACATCCTGGCTAGTACTTGTTAGTGGCAATTTTGTTTTTGTATTTAAACCATTCTAGAATGTGTGTAGTGATATCTCACTGTGGATTTAATTTACATTTTCTTAATGACAAATGCTATTTAAAATTGTTGCATGTGCTAATTTGCCATCCATACCTTTTCTTACCAAAGTAAACATCCAAACCTTTTACTCATTTTTTAAAAACTGGTTAGTTCAATTTTTTATGATTGTGTTTTAAGAGGTTTTTATTTTAAAAAAAATATTGTGGATCATAGTTTCTATGATAAAAGCAAAGATTTGAAAACATTTTTAGCCAGTTGGTGACTTGTCTTTTTCTAAAATATGCCTTTTAAAGAGCAGAAGTTTTTAATTTTGATGAAGTCCTTTATTAAATTTTCCTTTTATTGGGTTATGATTTTGGTGTCATATCTAAGAAATCTTTGCTTAACTTGAGGTGACAAATATTGTCTCCTATGTTTTCTTCCTAAAGTTCTGTTGTTTTAGGTTTCACATTGACATATATGATCCATTTTGTGTGATTTTTTAAAAAAATATTCTTTCAAGGACATCTTTCCCCCATTGGTTTTAGAGAGAGAGGAAGGGAGAAAGAGAAACATCAATGGCTTGCCTTTCTGTATGCACCCAGATAGGAGATTGCATCCATCTGGACCGGGAATCAAACCCACAATCTAGGCATGTGCCCTAACCTGGAGTCAAACCTGCACCTTTTGGTTATGGGACAATGCTCCAAGCAACTGAGCCACACTGGCCAGGGCCATTTTGAGTGAATTTTTAAAATTGAAATAAAGTAGGGATTGAAATTCATTTTTGTTTCATATGGATGTCCAATTGTTTCCTGTGCCATTGAATGAAAAATACCTTGAATTCTGGTTTCTGCTTCAATATGTAAAGTGCTTGGAAGTCATCGCTCCCATCCTCATAACAAGAAAATGAAATCTGAACAAACCAAAAATCAATGACTTTTGTTGGAACCAGCAGAGAATTGAAGTTCCAGGACAAAACACCGCCCCTGCAACCTGAAGAGACAACTGAATGCAGGGTCATAGGAGGTATCTTTTTTTCTGAACAGAAGCCCCAGAACCATAAACTGGTAGAAACATTTAAAAATGGTAAGCTTGACTCATTACTGGAAGTTGAATGTGGACTAACTTAAAGACAAGAATCTTCACAGCCAAAATATGGGGAGGGGCCTCGCATGTGGATTTTACCTCTAGAAACCCCATGGTTCTCACAGAGGAGACCCAGGAAGGAATAGGCACTGGGGTTAGAGGGCTTTGCTGCATGTAGTACCTTTTCGTCTGTACCTAAAAATATTTTTTAGCATTTCTCTAACTTGGATTTTTGTTTTTTACTTTTGGATTCATACTTGTTTCTGAAATTATAGTTTGTTTTAATAATTAAGAAATCACAAATTGGAATGTTAACTATCCTTATTTGGTTGACAGCTACAGGCCAAACATCTATCATCATTTACAGTTAAAATACTTATAAGGTATATAAAAAGAAATGGAGGTATAAAATACCATATCCACTAGAATTTATCAAACATTAAACCACCTTTTAAGCAAACTTATTAAAAGTTAATTTAAAAAATAACAACCTAATAATAATTATAGTTTATTAAATAGTTATTTAAATCCAAGTGTTTATTTCTGAAATATTTTGTGTATAGATAAAGTAGAAATCAAAGTACATCAGTTAAGGTTAAGACTAGATTTGGGTAAATATAGGAGTATACAAAAACTGTAAAAATAACAAATGAAAAATTGAATGACTTTCACTGATGAAATCATCCCTCAATAATGTAGCTTGAAAACATGGAAGAACCTGGAAAAAAGAGCGGTACCACAATGCTGCAAAACCAGTAAGAATAATATAAAAAAATGCACAAAGAATAGCTTGATTGATGGAGGAAATGCTTGCATCTTTCCAAATGGAAAGAGGAGCTAGGCAGAAAAATAACTTAAGTGCTTCCTGATTACAGAATTCATGAGTAAGGTCAAGAAACTCTGCAAGGAAGAACGGATGGGGCAAGAATGAGCAATGGGAGCTGGAGAAGAATAAGCTTTTAGGAACTGACAAGCCCAAATTACACATACAGAAATAAGAAAAATAAGTTTTTAAGCAGAAATACAAAACTTGCAAAAGGTCATAAAGATAAAGGATATACCAAAAATAAAAATTAACAAAAGCAACATGTTTCAAATATTGAAGCAAAGAAAAAAAGTATCAATCATATGTCAAGAAAATAAAATAGAGAGATTTAACACTAAAATCTTCACTTGAAATGACAGGGAAGACCCCAAAAAGTTAAACAGAATACATGTAGTTTCTGAAGTATATTATCAGAATGGACTGACCCATAAGGTAACCCATTGTATCTAGTATTCAACACAGTTGTTTAAATCGGTTGTGCTCATTTCTTTTATAGATCGGAAAGACAGAAAACAGTAAAGAAAGGCCAATGCTCTGGAATGTAATTTTTTTAAATGACTATAATAAATAACATAAAAAGTAAGAAGAAAAGAACATTTATCTAGTTCTTATTATATACCAAAGATATGTCATTTGATATTCACAGACACACTTCAAAGTCTGTTTTACAAATAAAGAAACTAAATTTGAAGGGTTAATGAATCAAACCTAGAAATACAGCTCTAAGTCAGAAAAAGACATATGTAAAGTTATTATTCTATCTACTTTTTTTTTGTTCCCATACTGCAACTAAATCTAGCGGTGCACATAATAATTTAAAAATGATAGTATAGATTCTAAAAATCTGCAGTAGAAATAAGGGCATTCACTGTAAAATTCATTGAACTTTGCTGTATATTTGAAAATTTTCAAAATAAAATGTAGCGATCTAGGATTGAGGGAAATACCAAGCTGTTTAAAGGATATAATGAGAAATTAAGCTCTAGCCATTAAGACTGCTATGCTCCTACTTGAAATAACAAAAGGCACAAAGGTCTATTTTCTCAATGGACATATTCACCATGATACCAAAAAGACATTAACACCTCTTCTGGTTAAGACATTTGTAGCTCCATAAACCTCAAGTTGAAATAAAGATATGAGGTCTGTCCAGAAGGTATCCAACTATGTAATATGAAAAATGGAGACATTTATTGAAGAAGATACAAGATACAAGAAACATTGTACATAGGACAATGACACCTCAGTCCCCTTCAAGGCTGTCATCTTGAGACTTCACACAGTTCTCCCAATCACCATCAGTTACTCTGTGCATGACGTCCGTCCAGAAAAATTCCAGCCATTTTTAATATATCAAGAATGGTTTGCATGACATCGATGTAACCTGACAGCCAAGGAGTATGGACTGGAATGTGCATATATGAACAATGATGACTTCACTCTACTAGTCAGTGGGGTCGGTAGACAGCCATTGAGTAAGCATGTGTGCTGTGTGGTTGTTGCACTCAAAATGACTAATAAAGTAGAGCAATGAATTTGCATCAAATTTTGCAATAAGACTGAACATTCCTCCACAGAAACTATTCAGGTGATTCAGAAGGCTTTCCGGGGTGATGCAATGAGTACAGGGCAAATAAAAGTATGGCACAAACACTTCAAAGTTGGTTGATAATCTGTTGAAAGTGACCTACATTCTGGAAGGCCTGCAACAAGAACACCTGAGGATGTTGAACATGTAAGAGCTGCAATCAACAAAGATCAGCAACTGACAGTATGAGACCCAGAAGCTGATCTGGGGATTCCAAAAGTTACTGTGTTTGGGATTTTGATGCAGGATTTCAGCCTGAAACGTGTCGTGGCAAAATTCATTCCACAGCTTCTCTTACCAGAGCAGAAGGAACATTGTGCTGCAGTTGCTAATGACTTGATTCAAACTGCTACCAATGAACCAGATTTCCTCAAGAAGATCATAATGAAAGATGAATCATGGGTCTATGGCTATGAGTATGATCCAGAAACAAAGGCTCAGTCATCCCAATGGAAATCGCCTGGTTCTCCAGGCCCAAAGAAGACATGACCAAGTTGCAGCAAGATCAAGACCATGTTAAACGTGTTTTTGATTGAGAAGGTGTTGTCCATCACAAGGATGCCCTGCAGGCCAAACAATTAATAAGGAATACTACCTCAATGTTCTTCATTGGTTGAGAGATGCAATAAGACAAAAACAGCTGCAGTTATGGGCAACTGGTGATTGGCCGCTTCATCACAACAGTACGCCCACTCAGGCATCACATCTTGTGCACAGTTTATTTGCAAATATCAAATAACCCAGGTGACTTAGTCACCCTACAGCCCAGATCTGGTGCCCTGAGACTTCTGGCTTTTCCCAAAACTCAAATCACCTTTGAGACAAAAGAGATTTCAGACCGTCAATGAGATTTAGGAAAATCCGATGGGATAGCTGATGGGGATTCCAACAAAGGATTTTGCAGTGTTTAAAAACAGTGGAAGAGATGCTGGGAGAACTGTGTGAGGTCCCATGGTGCCTACTTTGAAGGGCACTGAAGCGTCATTGTCCTATGTATGATGTTTCCTGTATCTTGTATCTTCTTTAATAAATGTCTCTATTTTTCATGTTACATGGCTGTATACTTTCTGGACAGGTGTCATATTCAAGATATTTTACATAAAATAAGTAGGAAGAAACAGGATATAAAGCCAATAATAAAAGAGGCAAAAAAAAAACACACAGAGGAAAAGAAAAAAGGATACTTATGCACTAGAAAAAAATGACAGTGGAGCAAGAAAGGGAAAAAAGATGATAAATAGTAAAGAATTCATAAATGTTTATTTTAAGAAATTCCCAACTCAACAGTAATAACATTTTAAATAGAAATCTATCTGAGGATAAAGTATGGAATGAGTCCATTAGGGCAAATGCAAGATGTGTGCAAATCATTATACATTTCTATGCAAATGTATTTCCCTTTAAATGTTTCTGGTTGATTATTTCACTTTATTATTATGTTTTGTTACTCAGTATCCAAATATTTTCTTCTGAAAGAAAATCCATCATCTCATGTAAGTCTACCCTTCCGATTCCCAGGAACTTTTTCACCTTGCCCTTTGACTGTGAAATGGGAGATATAACCTAAGATTAATCAATTGGACGTTCCCACCTGGGACTGGCAGTCTTGCAGGTGTGATGTACATACTCAGTGACTGGTACCCAGCCCCAGCCCAGAGCTACATCGGCTCCAATGAGCAAGCAGAGGGTGAGTGGCCCCAGCAATACTCAGACTCGGGGGCATGCGTTGTCTGCCAGAATTGGCCTTACTGATTGCTGTTCCTAAGCTTAATCCTTCAGTGTTTCCATTAGTTTTGAGTTCTCTTCCAATAAATTTATTTTGGAAGCTTAAATTTGTCAGGTTTAGTTTTGTAGCTTATAACCAGAAAACCTGACAAACAAAAATGGGTCCTGAGGAGGAGCTGAAGCATTGAGGGCAAGAAGCGGAAGGCAACGGGGCAACAAAAAATTGTGAGTTATGACCTGTCGGTGACCCTTCCTCCAGGGATATGAAACAGAATATAGAGAAAATGACAAGTTTGTCCCTCAGTGTTTGGCTTAAGGAACCAAGTGATACCAAAGACTTCCTCTGAAAATACTGAAAAATGTCTTAATTCTTAAAGAATTTTCTTTAGGGCAAAATGGTCAACAAACCCACAAGTTTTGGTCAAGCAATTTATTGAGCTATGTCCACTGAAGTTCATAGCCTCACCAGGTTCCTTCCATGTAAAAGTTATGGTATTGATGAAGAAAGGGTTAAGACCCTATAAATTGGGATAGAGATACAAAAGGTCTTAGGCAACACAAAGCATCCTGAAGCCCAGCCTTTCATTCCCACCTCTGCGAACTTCCCTTGTCAGCTACCACTACCTCATTGTGAGGCTGTTCCTCCCTTACCTAGGGAGTAGCCTCATAAGAAAAAGTCAATGCTCAAACTCCGCTACCCCTCCCTGCCCCTTCTGCCTCAGGCCCGGTGTACCTGGGAGCCAAAGGCATCACCACACGATTCAGTGTGCTGCCTTGAGCAGCTGGGGAAGATTATACTCGTTCTCTCAGATGATGATTAGAAACTTGGAATCAGCGATGGACAACACGAAAATGAAGTTGGCATGCCAAAGAGCCTTTATTACTTTCCATTAGGAGACTCTCGTGGTTCCACATTCAAAATCTAGGATACAACGCTTCTGATCTCCACTGTTGTCATCCCAGTCTGAGCCACTACCATCTCCCACCAGAATTACTACAAAGGCCTCCTGATTGGTTTTTGGGCTTCTACCCTTTCCTCTACCACCTTCATCACCATAGACTATTCCTGATTCAGCAGCCAGATCTTTTAAAAACCTAAGTTATGCAATTTTGCTTTCTTCAAAACCTTGCAAAGGCTCTCATTTTCACGCACAGTAAATCTATAACCCCTAAATGGCCCATAAACCTCAAGGTGATAGAGCTCCCAGTTGGCCCTCTGAAACTTTCTCTTACCATCAAACCCCTCACTCACTCTTCTCCAGCCATAGTGGCCTCCCTGGCAGTCCTTGAACTTGTCAAATACACTCCACCTTAGGGTCTTTGCACTTACTGCTCTTTCTGCCTGAAATGCTGTGCCCTGGATGACTATATGGTTGGTTGCCTCACTGTTTTCACGTCTTTACTCACCTTCTCAATGAAATATGTCCTGAACATCCTGTTTAGCTCTTCAGTCAGGCCCCTTCTTCCCATCTGGCACTTTCAATCCTCCTTGGTTTTCTCTCTCTCTCTCTTTTTTTCTTTTTCTTATGTACTCATTCTCTTCTAACATAATATATAATAATTACCTAATATGTTTAACATTGATCATTTATCTTTTTGGGGTAGAATGTGAGCCCCCATGGATCTGGCTTCCTGTGCCAGGTCTTGGCCCATCCATTGGCCCTCAGGTTCCTTCTGAGCTCTTCGTCCACTCAGCCCTGTGTCTAGGAGGTGCTTACCTCTGCAGGCTACATTCCCAGGATCGAAAGTCAGCCGCTTTGGACCAAAGGGAAGCAAGAAACCTGACTGAAATTGGCTGGCAATGTAGATAAGTCTCTCGGCCTCACTATACCATGGGACTCCAGAATCCTGATGTTTCTACAACGATCTTTAATGCTGTTTCTATACTAGGATTCCATTGATTGCAGTGAAGATGCAATTTACTAAATACAATAGTAACCTGACAGTTTAAAGAGTTAATGCCACTCTAAATTAGGCTGAACATAATCAGTCCATGTCTTTAGGGTAGAGGAAGAAATGAGGTTTTGTTAAAGTTGTGATTAGATAGTTGTTTTGCTTTGTATAGTTTTCTTAGATAGCCTAAAACTATTATATTCTTTTGAAAATGCATATAAGTTGAAAACTATTATAGAAGACTTTTAAAGATAATTCATCTCTACTTGATTATCTTCCATAAATATTCCCTGACGTTTCCTTCTGTTTTTTGGGTTTTGGAGTAGTTTTGAAATGTCTCAGAAACAGCCATGGTGAGCTAGCTTCATACTGGCGTTCCCAAGTCTGTTTCCATATTTCCTTCCAACGGTAGGCTCTTTGTTCTTGGATATGTCCTCAGGCAGTCTCGACACAGAAATGCAAAGTAATCACAGTTATCTGAAATCTTTGATTAAAACCTATAGTGATAGCTTTGACAGCAGAAATATTCTTATTCACCAAGGTGTCATACAGCTTGCTTTTTTACACTGTGAGTAGATAATGAATGACCCTGAAAAAGCACATTTAAATTTATTTTAAAGGCTATCATTTATTTGGTCCACCTATGTGCTGGGTATTTTATAAACATTATCTCTTTGAATATCCACAACTCTGTTAAAGCTATATTCATATTCCCATTTTACAGTTGAAAAACAAACCCACAGTCATATAGCTGTAGGTGACAGTGGTGGGATTACTACACTGGTCTCCCTGACCCCAAACTGTTGGATTTCCACTAAATCTGCCACTGTGGCCTTTATAAAAGCTAGCATGCAAAGAGGTGAAAGTACACACATATATACAAAATTTTTATGATGCCCCAAGTGGTATCAATTCATTTCAGGAGGGAAGTGTTAAGAGTATAAAGTGTATGTAAGCCAGCGGATCCAGTTGGAAACGGAGCTGTCTGGAAATACAACTAATTGCCTGTCGTCTTTTGTGGTGGTGGTGCATACATGTAATACATAGCAATAATTTAATGATTTTAAGCCAGTAAGGAAAAGACTGAGCAGATATTTGAATGAGAAGTCATTTAAAAATCTAGGAAAAATACATATTGAAAATTTTCTCTAGTAGTACTAAATTATAATACTAGAGATATTTTTTCATGGTTTAATATGTACCTGTCACTGGGGAAAATATGTAAATGTTCTTCAAACTCTTATTATCAATTATTAGAGCTGAAGAAATTGAGATAGAGAGTTTTAGAATTTGTCCAAGATAGCAAATGGCAGGGTTGGCAATTAAAGCTTATTACTTTTAAGCCAAAACTACCTTAAGCACTATAAAGCATCAACAGCACTGCCGTTGAACTTGTAATGTAGCTTCACTATGTATCCCTCCCCCTCTTACGAAGTCAAGACACCTTTGGAAAACAATTATTGTCGTTTCAAGTGCCATAGCACATAATGCTAAATACGATATTACTTGAAACCAGCTATGCAAAGTTGTGAAACATATATGATATACACGTAGTTCTGTGATTATAGGAAAAAAAGTATCATCAACTTTTTAACAGAATATTTTGTAAAGACATCTTATCACTACAGTAACAGCCCCAGGGAATTGCCCCTCCAGGAACCCACATGTGTATATAGTCTGATCCTGCACTGGCTCTCGGGACTGCCATATGTCTCGCTTTGGCTAGTAGGATACAGCACTTACGACACAAGCGGAGGCTTATTAAATGCTAGGTGATTGGGGCGTGTTCCTTTAGAAATACTGCCACCGCCATGCGAGCAGCTCAGATTGGCCTACTGGAGAAACCACACGGAGGGCAAAGTCAAGAGTCCCAGCGAACCCCCGGACATGTAAGTATTGCTGTTGTGGACCATCAGCCACAGCTGAGCCGCAGATGACCACAGACACAGTGCTGACTGCAGGCAGGAGCTGCAGAAGGCGCCACAGTTGAACCCAGCCCAAAGGAAAGAATCATCAGTATGTATATAAGTGATTGCTACTTTAATCCATTAGAGTTAGGGAGAGTCTGTTACCAATGACAGACGGCTGCTTCACTGCCATTTTTCTACACAGATACGAGAGTGCATGCACTCATATACACACACACTATCCTCCTGTCAGCGTATTTTCACACATTACCTTTGCTCTTGACACTGAAAAGAGAATGCTATAAATGTCTGGGTCACATTTCTGTCTATTGTGTTAATCACTGATATTGTTGTCTTCTGGTGGTACTGTGGCAAAAAGCTACCTCTTATATACTTTACAACGGTGATCCCCCCAATATTTCACATACCCACATGGCACCATACATAGTTATTGCAATACTATTGACTATTGTCCCCTATGCTGTCCTTTACATCCCCATGACTATTTTGTAACTACCAATTAGTACTTCTTAATCCTTTTATCTTTTTCATCCAGCCCCCCAAACTCTCTCCTCTCTGACAATCATCAATCTGATCTCTATATCTATGAGATTGTTTCTATTTTGTATGTTTATTTATTTTGTTCTTGAGATTCCACATATAAGTGAAATTATTTGACAATCGGCATTCTCTAGCTGACCCATTTCCTTTGCACATTATCTTCTAGGTCCCTTGATGCTGTCACAGATTATAAGATTTGATTTTATTTTTATATGGCTAAGTAATATTTCATTGTAATATATGCCACAATTTTTAAACATTTTTTTACTGTGGTTCAATTACAGCTGTCCTCATTTTTCCCCCATTACTCTCCCCTGCCCGGCCCTCCCTCCCCCTACATTCAATCCTTCCCCACCCATTGTCTTTATCTATGAGTCCTTTATACAAGTTCCTTGACTTGATCTTTCCCCTTCTTTACCCCATTATCCCCCTCTCCCCTCCCCTCTGGTCACTGTCAGTTTGTTCTTTATTTCTATACCTCTAGTTGTATTTTGCTCACTTGTCTGTTTCATTCATTAGGTTCCACTTACAGGTGAGATCATATGGTATTTGTCTTTCACTGCCTGGTTTATTTCACTTGGCATAATACTCTCCAGTTGCATCCATGCTGTGGTAAAATGTAGGAGTTCCTTCTTTCTTCGCTTTAAGTTTTCCAACTCCATTCCTTTGAAAAATAACAATAATAAATTATTTTTTAATGATTAGTCTAAGGCAAGAATTAGCAAGTTCTGGCCCATTGGCTGAATTTAGCCTCTGCCCTGCTTTGG
Source organism: Mormoops blainvillei (assembly GCA_004026545.1). Lineage (NCBI taxonomy): Eukaryota > Metazoa > Chordata > Mammalia > Chiroptera > Mormoopidae > Mormoops > Mormoops blainvillei. The sequence continues at coordinate 59,917 of PVJD01008155.1, read as the reverse complement.
TATAGGCTGTAATCTATTTTTAGTCTAGCCTACAAAACACATCATAACCAGCAATGTAACAGCTTTTTTTCTTCTGATTATCACTAAAAACTCAACAAAATAATTCATGTCAAAATGTAATAATGATAAAAATGTCACTAATAAATATTGCTTTTAGTAAACTCTTGATAGCACAAAATATACGTTTTTGTTAAGTACTGTGAAGAAAATAGTGTTTACTACTTACAGGATGTTCATGGAAAACTGCTGTATGAATGAATTCATTTAAACATACTAACAACTTAATTAGCTATCTTATTTGCTTAGATAAAGCCAGAAAAATCCCAAAAAGTGCAGGGAATATTGGATAAATTAGACTAATACAGACAATAAAACCAATTTGCAAGAAGGAATGAATCAGACTGGCTGCTTTTACGGCTCTAATTATCTGTAATAGCTCTGTTCTTTTCTGCTTTCACTTGTTCGTGTGGACCTTGTCTTAAATGACAAAGTGGAGGATTTGAGGCTAAAGAAAGCACAAGAGGAAATATTTCTAAGAGAAACAGAAGAGTCCTGGGAGCAGATGGGCAGATTAGAGTGAGAACAGCAGAGCCGTGGCAATAGCTGCACCTGTCAAAATTTGGCTCGAGAGTATGTTCCCAGTTGATCTGATTTTTAGAGTAACAGAATGGGTCCATGAAATACTTATCCTGACACTTTAAAATCGTAGATTTTACGGTTTGCTGCTGCTCCTGCTGGGCTGCCTTTTCCATTCAGCTATGCTGAATCCACATATCGGGGAATGGCATCGCTTATCAGAGGGATGACTGCTTCCAAAAAGGCCAGTTCAAAGCGACCCAAGACTGGCCGTGAGCTCACAGGGTGTAATAAAAGCTTGGAATATAAAGAGTGGAATGGTGAGGAACCGTTGCATCATTCCATTAATCGGTGGAAATGAGAAATCATACAAAGTTTACTACCTTTATTACCTGGCTCTAAATCTTGAAAAGTAAAACTTGGTTTCAATGGGCTCTGAGTGGCCTTAGCTGTTTGAATCTGCAGTTAATTTTGATGTTTTTGAATCTGTAAACAGTAAAGATTATGCTTCTGCATACTGGGGCTCTATCCTGGTGGAGCTCTAAGACATGGGCTCTGGACACAGACAGGAAGGAGGCTGGGGTGAGCCTAACAGCCCTGGGCCCCTTCCCTGACCACCACAGAACCTCGTCCCCCACTGCTTCCTTAAACTACTGCCATCTGACTTACGCTACCTACAAATCCTCTAAAATATTCTTTCAAGAATTCCCAGAGTCATTGATATTGCAACTTACTTTCCAGAAATAATTTGGTGAACTAAGTGCGTTGATATTGCATGCTAACTCCTACAAGTTTAAAAAAAAAAACAAAATTTTAGATGAAATTCTTTTCAAAGTCTTACATTTACCTGAGTTGACAAGAAAATTAGAAATACTAGTTGAAGGGAGAAAACCCAAACTATAAAGTTGGTTTTCACCTTGTGACCACTTGCCAGGTCCTAACACATTTTCAGTTCAGAGTTCATGGCTTTGAAATTGGAGAGGGTAGACAAGGGGAAGAAAAGCCCAGGGTGTCCTAACTTGGGGACTATAAAAGATCTTCTCCCATAAAGCTGGGGCAAAGGCTACAATCTCAGTGGAAAATGAAAGTGAGATTGAAGTAATTGTACTCAACCACCTACCTTCAAAGAGGGTCTGAAAAGAGAATTGCTTTTGTTCTAACTGAAGAGAATACCATTGAGAATTTTAAACTATAATCCAGGCCTCCCAAGTAGTATGAACTCATACTACTTATTTAATCTGAAAAACCATATACTAAGAATTTCAAGTGTTTCTGGATTACAAAGAGCAGAAGAAAATACAACTCTTTTCTGTATGAATTAACACATACCCTAAGTCTCAAATTATTCATACAGATTAAACTCAGAGGAATATTTACTTCCAACCAAATCACAAAGCATAGAAATAAATGTTACCAAATGTAACAGAAAAAAATAGAGAACATATCAGACATGCAATGGTTCATATGCAAAATTATCAAATAGAATATAAAATCTGTGCTTATTAAGAAAATAGTGAAATAATCAATAATATAAATGAAATTTTAAAAACTGTAAAATGGTCAAATATTTTTAAAATAGCCAAGTGATTTTTATAAATAAAAGATATAATAATTGCAATAAGAAACTCAATAAACGGATTTAATAGATGAAGATAGTTTTCTTGAACAGCAAGGCATATCTGAAAACTGTAGCACAGAAAGACAAAAAGATAGAAAATATTTTTAAAATGTTAAAACATGAAAGAGGGAATGAGAAAGTTTAATATTTTAATCAGTTGAATTCTCCCTGCCTAAATAAAATTCAAGCAAGATAAATAAAAAAGACATCTATTACTTAGTCAAATCACTGTAAAACTACAGAAAAATAAGAAAAATCTTAAAACACAAGTAAAATAGATTTACTTAAAAAAAAAACTACAGTTATACTGACAGCAAACTTTTCAGTAGCACCAATGTAATCCAAAAGCAAGTGAATTATTTTCAATGTGATGAAAAAAAAATTATTCTAGAATTTGGTATCAAGTACTGTGTTGGCTATGTTTTTTGGATATTATGTTTTGTGTTTTCACACCTCATCATGTTCTCAAAACGCATCTGTGTCTCCTGCTTATGGAGAAGAAGAGGAAGGCAATTACTCTTGAGATGAAATTTAAGATAGCTGCCCAACTGTAGGCAAATGTAAATGTTATAAGTGTGTTTAAGGTAGGCTAGACTAAGCTATGATATTTAGTTAAGTTATATGTATTAAATGCATTTTTGACTTCTAACATTTCCAAATTACAATGGATTTATAGAGACATAACCCCATCATAAGTCAAGGAGCATGGGTATACATTATTTTCAAGCTCACAGAGAACAATTACAAAATTCACCAAATAAATGCATACAGCACTTGTCCCAACAGATTTCAAAGGGCTAGTATTACAACCATTACATTTTTGGATCCAAATAAATTTAGAAGAAATCAAAAGCAAAAATATAAAAAAACTCCATATATTTAGCAATTGATATGTACTTCTAAATAACCAAGAGGATAAAAAATAAACCATAAAAATAAATATTTTAAACTGAAAAACAGTGGTAATAGCATATCTTAAATTGGGTAGAATGCATCTGAAACAGTACTTGCCACCTTAAACACATATTAGTAAAAATGAGACTATAAAAATTTATGAGGTAAGTTTGCAACCAGTTTCAATGTTTACTGTCTATGCGACCTTGAGCAAGTGACTCAACCTTTCTGTTCTTCAAGTGCCTCAGATGTCTGTTTCCTCAGCTGTAGGATAGTAAAAATAACAACGCTTATCCAGGATTGTTATGAAGATTAAATGGGTGTGCTAGATATTTCGTACTTGTTCCTCCAGACCTACTTTCCTGCTGCCTTCACTGTGATCTGTATCTTGGGGGGCTGACCTGTACAGACTACAACAATCAGACACTCTTGCTTTCTGTGCATTCCAAGCACCAACAGGAGATTGGTTGGTCAGAGGAGAAGTAATAAGAGTTTTGTGTTTCTGGAGGTTAAGAGGCTCACTCAGTTATGCCTAAGCATAATATTTTATTAGAAACATGAACAAAGAATAAGTAAAACAAATAAAATACTCATTGTAATTTACACAGAACAAATAAGATAAAATAGCAAGTAATTATAATAATCCTCTCTGATAATATAACCCTTCAAGACCCTTCAAGACTCAGATGTCCAGGAAGACTTTCTGAATAATCAGGTGAGCAAAAAGTCCCACCTTTGTATTCTGACAGGACCCTGGGTATATCATCAACAAACTCCCTATTAACTGAAATTTTCTGAGCCACTCTAGGGCAGTGACAATGTTGCTTTCAACCCTGTGCTATATAGCATATGCCTACATAACACATAATATATATCCAATAAACACTTTTTGAACAGTGGCTCCAAGGTAACCCTATATAAAATGATGCTCCCCTGAATCTAATTACCACCCAAAATAGTTCTTCATCACAGTAAGGGATAGCATTTAATCTACTGTTACAATAAAAGAATAAACACAACGATCTTAATATAAACAAGAACATTTTCCTCACACAGACTTTATCTCTAAAAGTAACACTCCAGCTGATTCCATTGATACGTAATGCAGACACCTCATGCCAGATGAAGTCCTTGGAACAGGCAAACAGTGACTATGATTGTTCACATTCAGTTTAGAATACAGATGTCTTCTTTAAGTGCTGAGCTTTTATATACCTCTTCCTTTCTTGGCAAGATTATCTCATCTTCTCAATACACTCTCAAACATTTAATTTAGTAATATAATATGATGTAATATAATGCCCTCAAATACTCCCGTGGTATACGAAAGACAGTATAATAAAAAAGGAGTTCCTGCAACAACTTCAGGCCTGACTCCCGAATAACCTTGTTACATAATTATATATATCAAATATATTCTCATCACATATATTTGTTTCTCAAACTTCATGAGAAAGAGATTTATAATATCTCCATAAAAATACCCTGTTCTCATTAAGAATGTTTGTAGTAAAAAAATTAATAGTTTTTCCGTGGACTAAATTTTTCCATCATTTTTTTAAGCAAACAGGTTGATAGATCTGGATGGTAGAGATGCAAAATTTTCTTTACCAATTCTAAGTATTTAAGATTTCATGCAAAATAAAACAAACTAAGTGACACGTTCTTTTAAAGAAGCAGAGGTCACGAATGTAGACTGGGAAAGAACGACTAATGATTGCATCTAGGTCAAGGGTGAAGCACATTAGGAAAATAGATATCACTTCTTTTGCCCCCTCTACTGACACCTCTCATAGTATGGAATTTGGTTATGTGTAGTTCCCCATCAGAAATCTAAATTTTTGTTTAACATTTTAGAAGTCAGTACAGCACCTCTGACCAAATACTCTTTTTGTGCTACAAGGGAAAAATGTATGACCTTATCAGGGCTTTTTCCTTCGTCATAAACTTAAGAACCCACCAAAACCTGTACCATCTCCCTTTTAAGTTTGGCTATATGGATTGATTTCAAAATTTAGTCCCAAATCTCACATTATGAATACCTGAACCTCACTATAGGGACTCTAGTTACAATTACTGGGAGTTTATTGTAAGAATAGAAAAATCAATAACTTTACAATTTCTACTTTTCTGTGAGCCTCTGAGGCTGGGTATAAAAATTTGGAACATGATTCCTACCCTCAAGTAGCATACAATTAGACTGAGCCTGGCTTGATGTTCCAGGAGTGTTAAAGGGAGTGGAATGCTCAAGGTCACTGGTACACGTGGGGATGAACAACATAGACCCTGAAGTCAAGGTAGGGTCCAAATGCCAAGTTACTTATTTTCAAAGGAGCTTCTTAACTTCTTGAAACCCCAATTTTCTTAACTATAAAATGGAATTAATTATATGTACCTCATGGGGCTATTAAAGATGAAATTAGATAAAGTATATGAAGTGCTTAGCACAGGGCCTGGCATATGAGACATACACAAAATGGGGGGGTTAGTATTATGCCAAGAACCAATAAATAATTAGTATATAGAATGTAGAAATAGTAAAATATTTATCTTAATACTCTTTTTTATATTCTTTATAGTGAAACATTTTTCTCTGAAATATCCACAGCAAAGAATTTCTTTGCTTGAATCTTTCACTTCTTTATATACATTAATCCTGTAAACGGTTTTCTCTACTTTGTACTAAACTTTGATCCTTATTAAAAAGAAGATCTATTTGAGGCTGATTCTTTGTATTCTCTGTACAGCATACTTACAACCTACAAAAATAAATTTCATTTTGTCATGTATGTGTTAAGGGAAGGTGGGCTGAAGTCTTCTTGGAAAATAGGAATTTATTTTATTTTTAGGATCACATACATTTCATAAATTTTGCATTGAAGTGAGGCATAAATGATTTGTGAATCAAATCTCACTGTATCTATACTATACCAAGTGTCCCTGTTAGGTCAAGATTAATGCTTAGTTGCTCTGAGTAGTTTTCTTGAAAAAAAAAAATCTGTTACAGCGCATATAATGCCTTTTGCTGAGAATTGCAGTTTTCATAATATTATATTTAGCACTGTAAATTTTATTTTGCCTGTATTATTAATGTTGCCATTTTATTCATTTTTAATTTGACCGGCCTTCTATCACATGAGGATAAAACTGCAGCACAGTGAAAACAAACATGCTACACTAAAGAGCTCACATGGTCTTTTGCATGTCCTCTGGTCTCTTTGCTTTTAAACCTAGGGAGGTAAACACTAAAATTGCTGCATGAATTAAAACTTTGCCCCATCAATTTTATTGTGGTACTAACAGTTTGGCAAAGTACATTTCAGATTATGGTGATACAAATGTTTAATCTCTGAGCAAAATAATAAAATTCAAAAACGTAACATTCCTTTGTGGGGGAGGAGCTGCTTTTCAATGAGCTCAATTAAAAAAAAAATGCCAGCTGATTACTCCAAGAACACTGAAAATTAGAAATCGCCAGAAGGAACGTGTAAAAGGCTTTCTGATAGCTTGGATTAGAGACAACTGTTCCCACAAAGCCTATCAGAGCTAAATGAAATAAATAGAAGGAAGACGCAGACTCAGTCTTTGTTCCAATAACTGCCGAATGTCATATTGGAATTCTCAACACAAAACCAAATGGCTGGCAAGATCATCTGTATGCAAATGCAGAGTAAGTGACCCCTCCCTGGCTCAATAGCTATTTTGAGATAATAGAAGTCTATAGTATAGGAAAGTAGTTTCTTTCCAGAACTATGTTGTCTTTTTAAGAAACCTGGAAAATTATGTGAACTTTTAATGCCTAAAAATGTTACCTGTATAGTTTAATAGATATGTGCCATTCCAGTAACTGTCCAGCATCTGAAACCCCTTCCACCTGATGAAAGGCAAGGCTCTGTCTCTCTTTGAAAATCTAAATAGGTCAGAGGCTACCGCTCCCTGCTACTGACAGGTAGGGCAGAGGACCCAGGCATGGCCAATCTGACAGTCCTGCCTGCCACTTTGAATGGTGAGCAAGTGACAGAAAGAAGCAGGGACAGTTTGGAATTCATTCCAAGAAGCGTCTCCTAGTGCTAACCGCAGAATCCAATGTCTGAGGTGGTGGCCAGGGTAGGTGTGGCAATGGCAGAGCTGGGAGAGGTGTCCTAACCCGGCTGTTCCTGCAGCGTGACCTTGGTTGTGGTTCTTGCTGCCCACCCAGCCCTGCCAGGATTCCTGCCAGTCTGCAGGATCTCTAGGCTTCACAGCAAACAAGTGAGCTTCTTCATGTCCTGCCAGCAAATCTCTTTGCTGAAGTTAAAGAGATTCAGCTTCCCATGCTTGCAACAAAGAACCCTGACTGATACACGGAGGATTTACGTACTTATTGTTAAGTGTTGTCAGTACTGCTCCAATGTTTTGTTTTATGTATGAAAAGAATACTTGATGGGAATATACCCAGTCTTCCACATGTCTGTTTGTATAATAAAAACCCTTGTAATTCTAAGGATTCGCCAGATTAAAATGTTGTTTTAGAGATCGATTAGGGTAGTTAGAATTAAAGATTAATATTGTGGTTATGTTATATATCATATAATAAATACAACAAAGGATCAGTTACTGAAAATAATAAAAATGTATTTCTAGCTTTTAAAAAAGCTTTCTTTATAAAGAGTACACAGAGATAATTCACAAATGACCAACTCTGCATAAGTAAAAATAACACTTCAGAAATATGTAACAAGCAAAAGACTGGGGCGGGGGGGAGTAATACAGCATCATTATTAAGATGAAAATTCGGAGTTCTGATTCTGATTTGCCACTTCCTAGCCATGTGATTTTAACCATTCTGCAATCTCACCCTCCTCACCTATGAAATGCGTATACTCAGCAAGACCCAACCTTTTTGGCACCAGGAACCAGTTTCATGGAAGACAATTTTTCCACGGACAAGGGTAGGAGTAGGGAGCTGACAGGAGGCAGAGCTCAGGCAGTAATGCAAGTGGCTTCCAGGACTGGAGGAGGGAGGTTGGGGACCCCTGTGTACGCTGATATCACTTAGTTCACAGGACCAACGGGGGAATAATTGAGGTACTAGATCTGGATATGAATCTGGGAGCACAAAATATGCTACACAGTGATATATTTGCCCCCACTTCCATGTATGGGTGCACACACACAGGCACATCACCACCACTACCAGTCTTTCCTATATTTCTACACATAGATTTGATGGAATTTATGTTGGAAAGCTTAGCACAGCTAAACACAGCTCAGATTAGCAGCTCTCTCTCCCTGGTCTCTTAGGGAAAAGACCCAATCATCACCCTATTCCTGAGCACCTACAGATTCCCTGGTGGGTGTTGTGCTGCTGCATTGTTGTTTTCTAGCCTATGTCACCTTTCATGACAGGAAACACACACACATAATCCTCAGAATAATATCAGCAAACTCACTCTAGAATGAAACGTTGCTAATGTGTTAGACAATGAAAGCAGTGATTAGGGGAACACTATTGAATTCTCCCTTGCCCCTTTCAGATTAACACCTCACCCCTTTCTTCCTTCACCCTTGCCATTGACCACCCCTCCCCTCTTCCTCACTTTAGACTGATAATTGGCTGAAATTTCAAGTTATAGACTTGAAAGTAAGGTCAATGGTCCAAAGCAGCCCATTGAAAAAATTGATCTCAAATCTTCACCCTCACCAACCTGGTCCAACTCATAGCCACTGCCCCTGCACTTGGCTCCTAACTGATCTCCCTGACCCTATTCTGGCCCCCGCCAGCTCTCTAGCCAATATGCTGGATGATCCTTTAAAAACATAAGCCAAACCACCTTACTGTCCTCATGAGACTCCCAACCATCTACCTTGGCACTGTGAATCAAACTAGACCCCACAATTGTAACTCACAAGGTGTCCCATAATCTGTACTTCAGATGCCACCTCTCTATCCTCACCTCAAACCACTCTCTCCAGGACCATTGTGTGCTGGCCCATCCAGCCTTCATTCCCATCCTTGAATGAGCTGAGGACTTCCTGACATAGGACCTCAGTGTCAGCTGTCCCTCTGTACAAATGAATTCTTCCCCTAGATCATCTCTTTAAAAAAAATTATTTAACTTTTAGAGAGAGGAGAAGGGAGGGAGAAAGAGAAGGAGAGAAACATCAATCTTTCCCTCTTGTACACCCTTAATGGAGGCCCTGGCCCACAACCCAGGCATGTGCCCTGACTGGGAATCGAACTGATATCCAACCCACTGAGCCACACCAGTCAGTGCATCATCTCCTAATTATGTCCTATCAGTTAGGTCTCAGCTTAGAAGTCACACCCAAGTACTCTCCATCCCCTCACTTTTATTTTCTGCCAAACTATTTTCCAAAAGAAAAAAACCTTGCAGGTTTATTTCTGTCTCTGCCATGTACCGATGGAATTAAGCTCCATGCAAGCATGCAGGCGGGAAACAATTCAACCTTTTCTGGCGGTGCGACCCCAGTACCTCAAGCAACATTTGACACCTGTAGTTACACAATAAATACTGGTTACCTGACTGAATGAATCTATGTTTGGTCTCCTTTAGATACCCCAAAAAACAATGGTTCCTCCCACTTACCCCTCACTCTCCTTTCTGAAAGTTCCTCTCATTTCCTAAGGAGAATTATGTCAGGAAGAAAGAAGCAAAAGTCTTCACAGTTTCCAGCAGCTTCTGGTTCTACTAGTAAAAGGGACTTATAGTGTTTATAGCCTCTGCCAGTTTCCAAAATAACAACCAGGACTTTCCCTGCCAACGGGGTTTTCTATGCTCCTCTCCGGACTAAGGAACCAACCATCCAGTGCTGTGCCCCTAGATCAGACCATAAATAGACAACCTCATGTGGTAAGACCATATCCAAGCTCAGTCCATAAAATTTCCTCTCCACACATCAAGGTAACGGATGTACCTAAGTGCAATTTCACATCAGGCTTCCTGCTCCCCACCACAGAGAGTGGGGAGGCAGCTCATTAACCAAATTTGAATTTAAGTGTTAAATGCCATATTTTCACAGGAGGAAGTAGATGTGTTTTCTGTGAAGAATTTCAGTCTGTGTTCTCAGTCTTTTCATTCCTAAATGCAGGGCAAAAAACTAAATAATAAGCTTTGTAGAATACATACATAAGAAGCTCTGTTTAACCCTAAGCTATTTAACACCTCAGTGGTTTAGTAAGCACCAGAGTCTCATTAAATCTCGTGTGTGTGTGTTTCCTTTTTGCGAGTAAGGCAAAGCGTGGCCCCGATGAGCAATCACTGCCACACTGAGCAGCCACATTGAATCAGCTGTGGAAGGACTGAAATTAGGAGGCAGGCAACAGTGACATCTAGTGTGAGCAAGAATGCCAATGAGGGCAAACACGCTCTTCCTACAGCAAAAGGGAGGACGTAACAGAGAAATGGATGACAACTTAGGGTGAAAAAGGAATGATGAGGGCAAATATAAAGTCAGAATGCAGACAGGATAGGTGACTATAGAAAAAGCCTACTGAATGACATTACCAATAAATTTTCTCCCCAATTAATACACTGTTATGCACTTTCTCATCCCTCAGAGTCCCTGAACTGATTCAGTCTCCCACCAGTTTCCTCCCCTCCATCCCAAACCCTCCCTCTGTTTTCTCTGGAAACAGCAAACTCCCCCTATACTCAGCCCCTTCTTGCAACACGTCTTTGCCTCCTGTTTTAAAGAGATCTGTTTGGTTGTCACCTGCTCTGCGGCCCTCTTGAGGAGGCACTCCTCTGTTTGCTTATCTCACCCTGCCATTGTTGCTTCTTGTCACCTATATCTTTCTCCCACTTACAAAAATTCCAGCTAACGGGACATATTATTCTATCCTGTACTGGTTTCAATCATCTGCCAAATGCTTGCTCATTCACGGTCATGTGTTGAATATTTTAATTCCTGGTTCACAAATTTCCCTAGACCACACACTTATTATCATTTTCAGTGTCACCACTTCCTTCACCTATCAGATTCCCTGCCCTCCCTTCCAGCCCATATAGTCAAGTGTCAATATTTCATTTCCTGTCTTGAAAATACCCTCAATTCCCTTATTCCTTTCTCCCCGCACCAACTCGATGAACAAGATGGCCTATCTATGCATACATTTAAGCAGCTAAACATTCTTAAAGAAAAATTATTCAACCCAGTTGACTGGTTTCACTTTAAATTCATGACTACAAACTTTAAGTAGAAGCTCACTACTGCCTGGTGATTCTACTGTGTTTCTCAAGTCATATTACTTCTAACTCACCAAGAACTATTTTATACATATTTCATCCTCGCTTGAGTAGAAAGGCCTCACCTCATTATTCTTTGAAAGTGAGAAAGTCAATGATCTGCTTTATATTAGCATCTGCATCCATTTTCCCCTTCTTCCCTCCTATTACAGTCTAATTCCTCCTTGTGTGCTCAGGTACCTAGTTTTTCTCTCACCTTCCCATAGAGGTCAACTCTTTCCTACCTACAGCAGTTCCCTTTCTACTGAATCAGTTCTATCTTTATACATATATGCTGTGTTATCATGGATCTAAAACAAAAAACTCTCTCAACTCCAAAATATAATGCTCCTCCCTCCATAGTCACATTCTTCATAAGAAACATGACTTTTGCTGCCCCATGTTCTCTCCTCCCATTTGCTCATCAGCCCACTTCAGCAGGGTTGCTGCCTGCACCTGCTCATGAACACTACTCCTGCCCTGACCTCTCGGAAGCAGCCTTCCATCTGCTGAGTGCGGGGGGCTACTCTCTGAGTTGTCTCCCTCCTTCTCTGGTCACTCTTGGTCAGTCTCCTTTTCTGTCTCCTCCCCCAAAACTAAATATAGAAATGTTGGCAATTCTCCATGCTCAGTCCAGGCCCAACTTACAGGATCTTATGCATTCTGACTAAAAATACTAGTCAGAATGACTATGCATTCTGCCTCCCTCAACTTACAGGATCTTATGCATTCTGGTCACTCTTGGTCAGTCTCCTTTTCTGTCTCCTCCCCCAAAACTAAATATAGAAATGTTGGCAATTCTCCATGCTCAGTCCAGGCCCAACTTACAGGATCTTATGCATTCTGACTAAAAATACTAGTTACATGTTTATCTCCCAGGAACTTAGATCTCCAGCATAAATCTTTCCTTTGAACACCAGACTCATATATCCAGCTACCTATTTAACAAGTGTACTTGGGCATTTCACATACATCTCAATCTTAACATGTCCAAAGCTAGACATTTGTTTCCCCTCACAAGCTGTCCCACCTCCTTTGTTTTCCCAAACCCAATAAATAGCAACACTACACAACCTGATCATTATTCTTTATTCTTCCTTTCCCTTCCTCCCCACATCCAGGTATTGGCAGCTTTTATCCCCAGTGTTTCTCTTGACTTACGGTATTTCCTCTATTTTAACTGCCGTTACCCAATTTATGGCCCCGATTATCTCTTACTGATTGTCTGCAAAAGCCTCCAAAATTAGCCAAGATAAGTTAAATAATACCGCAGCAACAATCAATCATGAAATCTGACTGATCATGAAAGGACAAGAACTAGAAATAGCTGGCATTTGGCAACACTGACTGCCATGGTCTCCCCACTTGCCATCAGACATTCCATTCACCACCTTTCCCACAGGTGCCAGGACTGCCTACCACACACTGGGGGCCACCCAATATTGCACGTGGCCATGCTGTCAAATTCAACATCCAGGATCTCTTAGTGATGCGAGATAGGCTCTAAAAAGCTAAAACATAAATAAACTATCTGCCCTACATATGCCCTGAAGACAGTAGTGGAATAGAAACACGATGCCTGCAGTAAATGCTCCCATTCAGAGAGCAAAAGAATGGTAAGAAAAGACATCATCAACATTCCATAATAATTGTAAAATCCCACCTAGAGCCGGAGAATGTTCTTTAATTACATCCAGATTCTTCTGGAGGGGAGTTCCCCAGCCCATTGTCCTCCATGACCTTGGCTTTGACCTCAGGAGGGGACATTCTTTTCTATCATCCAACTTGGCCATTTATGGTCATTGAAGAATATGCCCCCTCCCCACCTTTGGGCACCGAGCCTGCTTTCTAACTTTAGAAATTTGGAGACCTAAGGATATTGTTATGTCTTACTAGTCAAAAGCATGTTTAGTTCTTTGGAATACAATTCACTGTCAGAAAGTTTGATTCTACTTAGCTCTGTGTGCTCTTTGCCACATTTGTAATTCTTCTGAAACATGCTTCCCTTGCCAGTTCCCCCCCGCTCTCTCTCCTTTTCTTCCCTTCCTTTTCTTTTTCCCCCTCTTTCCCTCTCCTTCCTTCATTAAAATTTTAGCCCCATGAGATTAACAACTCTGAATTTACTATCTACTGCTATATCCACAATACCAGCTCAGTGCCAGAGGTACAGTAGGTACCAGTAAATAGTTGTTAAAGGAATAATTAAAAAAGCCTCACCTAAACTTTGAATGATGATTCTACCTTCAACTCCACATTCGACTTTCCTTAACTATTTCACCCTTCTATTTTCTCTTTGTAAAAATGCTATCACCCGCTGGTCCAAGTCCAAGTGACTTCTAGTTCCAGTCTTCTATTTCCTTCTCACTTTTCTCCCTCAACTACCTTTTGGACCCTGACAAGGTGCTGAATTCTAAATAATATTCTTCAGTGGCTTTCCTTAAAACAATATTAGCCTCTTCTAATCCTAGAGCACTGTTTTTCAATCTTGGCTGCACACCGAAATCTGCTGGAGAGCTTTTGAAGCCCAGCACACCAGCCGCACAGCAAACGGGGGGTGGGACCCAGGCATTAGTGTTTGTTACATGCAGCTCCTCAGGTTCCTCCAGTGTTCCAAAGTGAGCAGCACTGTGCCAGGGAGAGTTTTGTCTTTATCTTCTTTGCTCCGTAACTCTGATCCTAATACTGATTGCTCAATCTACAGATCTATCCTCATTCTAAACAGCAAATCAACAAGTATTGAATTCCCTGAGTACTCACATCTATGACTAATTTTACCTCCTCCTCACACTTCTCCCCCTCCCAGCTGCATCTCTCTATTCATAGCATTAAATTCTTGATTTTAACATTTGCACTTGAAATTTCTTTCAGATTTGATTCCATGGCTTTTCTCTTCAGCCTTAAAATTTTACTTAAGATTTCAACTAAATCTTCTTGCTTTCTCTCTTCTCTCTTGCTTTCACCTATCTTTGTTTTAATCATAAAATGGGGGTAAGTAAAGGTTTTTAGTAACTCAATTTTTCTTTGTTATGTTCCCTATCCTCCAGTCTGTCCTAACTATGGGTGTTTGTTTTTTTTTCTTTTTGTGCATGTACAGTTTCTGATCATCACATCCCCCTGCAGATATCTTCCTAAATATGACACTCTAGAGGAAGGACACACTGCTATTTATACTGTCTCAACATCTGAAAAAAATCCATAAAAATATAGATTACTATGTCATACACTTTGATATGGGCCTAGTGATTAACAAATAGGGTGCATTTTAAAAGAGAATTTAAAAAATGGATATTTGGAAATCCATAATTTTATGGCCCACGCATAAACGCAAAAAATATATGGTAAAGAATAAAAACATCTTTTGACACCTCATCAACTTTCCTGAACATGTCAAATGGTGGAAGTAGGATGTCAGACTCTTGCAGGGCCTAAAGCTGGGGCTGGAAGGTGGTATTCTGGACAGCTGGCACTTTAACTTCCTCTGTAAATTCCATCATACTCTAAATGGGACAGATTTAGTGGTTGGAAACCTACCTGAGTGTGGAAATGTTTCTAGTCCAGAGTAGAGTTGTATCAGGTCACAGGTACTTGCAGCAGTTGAGTTTCACCCAGACCCTGCTGGAGGCAGGAGGCCAGCAGTAAAAACAGCCATGATCAGACAGAGAAAGGATGGATATTCATTAACCCGCTCAGCAAATGTTTGTTGATTTTCCAAATTGCCTTAGGCAAGGCACTGGAATTAAGAGGATCAAGGACAAGTGAAAGAGGTAAATATACTAAAAATAATGGTACTTCAATTCAAAAATGTGGATGCACACTGAGTAGAAACATGATATGAAAGACTGTTTGAATAGGTCCCTAAATCCATGGGTAACCAGGAAATAGAAATTACAGAATTAAATGAAATATATGGAAAAATATTGCGACAATTAACTGGTCAAAAAATTAGCTGGTTGTTTTGAAAGTAATGAGCTTCCTTCCCATCAAAACATCTGGCTGCATCTGACAGAGATACTAGAAAATTCTTCACCTAGAGGTAAAGACAACCAAGGTCTTATTGAGTTCTTACTTCCCCACTCCTCTCTCTGCAATCCTAAAGTTAAGGATGGAGAGTTAAAAATAGAATCAGGTAGGGAGATAAAGATATTATGCATATAAAATGAGAGCCAGAGAGAGACAGAGAGAGAGAGATGACAAGCTCCACTTAAAAAATAGACATGGAAATTTTAAAAGAAAAATCATTATTAGTGAAATCGATGTAGTCAAATGGAACAATTAAGCTTATAAAATCTTTCCAAATACGCTATCTTGAAATAACTTTAAGACTTTCTCATGATTGAGACCAACGGCTGTCATATTAACTCATACAAACACCTTAGACATTTTCAGTCGTTCTGTGATAAACTGTATTTAGAGCAACCCAATTAGCTCTATAAACTCCTTTCATCTCAGTACCTTCATCACTTTATTATTCTAATCACTTTTCTAAATGACCTTCTCAGGCTATTTCCCATTGTACTGTTTTATACTCCGGGATTCACATTTTATAGGCCTCCGAAAAGTGTCTCATCATTTCAGATTGCATATCTAATAATGTCTTTGATTGTGTTTTAAACACCTAAATCTACTTTATAGTATTGTGTTGGTCATGTTAGCAGAATATAATCAGAAAGTATAAATCCCATAACAATCTATAGCACCAATGAAGAAGGGGTTAATGATTTTTCAGCTGCATTTCCTGCTGGTGAATATGGTACAGATGAATATTTTCAAAATGAATATGAACGGTTTTAGATGAGTGCTCCTTAAGTGTCACTGTGTATTAGTCATGCAAGGATCATTAAGAGGTAGACTTGCACATTTCATCCAAGACATAGATTCTCACTGTAGACTGTTACTGTCAGAGATGCCAGGTTAGGCTCTGCTGGTAACAATTATTAATGTAACTAGTTTTAAGTGGTTCATTTTTCTCCATATACAACATTTCCAAAATACTCATTAAAAAAAAAAACATTTTTCTACATGGGTCCTAGGGGGTGGCATAGAATACAGGTAAATAAAATGCTACAAATTCTGAAATCAGTTAATGAAACGAAAATTATCTATTGTACTATTAAAACTTAACAATATATTAACATGCTTCTTTACAGGCAGAAAGTGTATTCTGACCAATGAGCCATCTTAGTTCTGTTACCAGACAGGAGCCTAGACCTGAGCAGGTCTGCCTAGGGCCAGCAGTAGCGTGTGGGTTCTGGGCTTCATGTAGGAAAGACTTCACAACACAGGTCCAGGTGACTACGAGCTGGCGACAGTAAAACAAGGGAGGGCTAAGCAAAGAAGAAGCAACAGAAGAGCTTAGGCTGGGCGGGCTGCCTTAGCTCACTGAGAAGTCAAAAAAAAGGGGGCGGTGCTTTGGGGGCAGGCTCAGGGGTTTAACCTGGGGGAGCTGCCAGCTGCCCATTGCCTTAGAGTTTAGCAGATGCGTGTCTGTTGGAAAAGAAGTGGTGAAAGGGAGTGACCCCCGCTGCTGCCCAGAGGGAGGGCGCGCTGGGTCCCGCGCACTGGGTCCTGTGCACTGGGTCCTTTGTCTTGAGATTTTTGTTTTTTGTTTAGATTTTACTTATTTATTTTTAGAGAGAAAGGAAGAGAGGGAGAAAGACAGGAGAGAAACATTGATAGGTTGCCTCTTGCACGTCCCCAACTAGGGACTTGACCTGCAACCCAGGCATGGGCCTTGATTTCTAGAACCGAACGGGCAACCCCTCTATTTCACAGACCAGCACTCAGTCCACTGAGGTATACCTTTGTCTTGAGTTTCTAACTCTCTCCCATAGGCCAGAATCTTAGGAGAGGTCTCAGGGGAGTGTTACAGCAGAATATTCATGTTTCCCTTATCTTGTTGTAGGGCGGTGGTCTCTGCTGATTGGTCAGTGCCAGGACATGGCATCATTAGGCATTGTAGTTGATCCTGGATCCTGGCTCCTGGCGTCACCCACCCAGTTTTGCTGCTTTTCTGGGCCTGGAGCTGAAACACAACTGAGGCCCAGATGCGATCTCTGGGGAGGTGAGCTTTTGTATCTGGCTGTAAATTGCTCAGCCTGTTTGTTCAGGCCACTGTGTTCAGCTGTCTGTCTCAGTTTCCCTATTCCACTTGCCAAGGAATTTTCCTAGCTTCTTACTATCTTGTCTAGTTCTTTAGGGAAACATCAATCCTTGAGTGTCTTCAATTCCTAAATACCAGTAGATAACTATGGGTTTTCTTCCTTTGTCAAATAGCAATCCCTGGTTTATGAGTATCTAAGTATCATTAACTTTGAGATGATATCTGGTGTCTCTCAAATGTTTACATGACAAATGAAAAGAAACTGGGTAGTTGGTCATTTAAGTTTTATTGGTATATCAACTGCTTGAAAGAGTTTTGAGAGTAATCACATAAAAGGACACTTGGGCAATGTTCTGACTGCAGGAAGGTGGGGCAGGTGTGGACCAGTGATCTGAATAAAAGCCCTACAGGCTTTTCTGAAAAATAACACCTTTCTCAATACTAGGTCTCACGTAGCAATTTCCTTTGACTCTGAGCAAATCATTTAACTTCAGTTTCTTCATCCATAGAATGAGAGGCAACTACCTCATGGGGATGACAAGGCAGCTAAAGGCATTTAATAAGGTTCTTTGAAGAAAGCTAATACAATTTGCTTGAGTTATCGTACAGCAATTTGACTTTCAAGATTTTTTTTCTCCCGAGTAATTCCAATTTCTGAGTACTCTTTTCCAGTGTAGTAAATTATTCTGCAACTAGGTAAAGCTGGCTGGCACATTGTGAAAACTGGCTATTACCACTTTAACCCTGCACACACAAAAAAATATAAACTATCACTATGAAAGAGCAAATTCTTTTATCTGGTTCAAAGATGAGTAGGGTAGCAAATAAATGTAATATTAAGCCGTGTTCTTAAACAAGTTCTTAAATTAAGTAGAAATACCCATGCAAGAAAAGGATTCAATAGTGTCTATTATAATTACTACTGTGTTTTCAGAATCTAAAGCTTTATATTAAGAGCTATAATTAAATTTCTAAAAATTAAGTCATTGTAAACAAAAATGTCTTTTCTCTCAGCAGAATAAAAATGATTTTCATTTCCTGACAAAAATATGATTTCTCTGAGAGAGGTCTTTTTGTCTACCTAAATCTATTCATCTCTCTCTTGCATATCATCTAGTAAAAAGTCTCCCAAGGCTACTCGAATGATTAAATAAATCAGCCCTACATATCACAGCTTCTTAGATGAGCTGGAGGTATAAGCAGCACAACCATACATACATCGTAAGTGCACCCAAGCGAGCCAGGAGGAGGGAACTATAACTTCTCTATCACATTTTCACTTAATAATGTGCTCCATTTCCATTAAGTCCTACGCAGGAGTATAACTGTAAATATGGTCGTCCTATTAATTAGGGTGCTACGGACTAAGAAAACAAAAAGACAGATCTAGAAATCCTTAAAAAGTAAAAAATACACAAACACACACACACACAGAGTTTTGGGCCCAGTCCCTTGCTTAGTACCCTGGGTGTGCCAAGAACTAGAACCATGGCTTCCCAGAATCCTTGTCTCAGTTAACCCACCCTCCACACCCCTAGCAGCATCAGGATGAAGCCCATATGCCTTAGCAGCACCCCTACAGACCTTCAGGCTTTGTTCTCTTTCTTCCAATCTCTCCAAGTTCATTTCTTGTTACTCCTCCATGTATATTCATATTCTTTCCCATATTTCCCTCACATGTGTGCTCACACACAAATGTACACACATGCTCACAACATAGACTTTCTTATGTCTTCACTTACTTATCCTTCACCTTCACGGCTCAGCGCTCCCATTTATCCTTCAAAGCTTCCCTCAAGGACCTCTGCTCCAGGAAGCCTTCTCTAGCATCAAATCCCCAGTCTATAATCCTATAGTACCCCATTTAGAGCTGTGATCGTGGCTTGAATAGTCTACTTCTTCTCTATTTTCTCTCCAAATCTGTGTGCTGCTCAAGAGCAATGGCTGTGTCTGCTTTAATCCAGCAGCCTCAGGGGCTGGCACAGTGATTAAGATATAATAAGTTTTCAGATCTGGGCTCTAATAGTGCTAATAAACTGGTCAAATAGCTTAAGATATGCACATATGATGCAATGGAGCAGCAACATAAGGCTACCGTCAAATTGCAAAGTGTGGTATTTGGTGCTAATTGATATAGGAAGGCTTTTTCAAGAGATAAGAATTTAAACTGAGGCCAAATGAGCAAAGAAATGGAGGCAGGCACAACAGTTTGACAGCCAGAAAGCCAAAAAATAAAGGATGGGTCCTAGCCTAGTAGAGAAAATGAAAAGAAAGAGACAAATCCACGCAGTGTAAGAATACAATACAATAATGTATTACACACTTCAAAACCCGTTAACAGGATAGATCTCATATTGTGTTCTTTAAAATAAAATAAAATACAAGACCTAATGTCACTCATATGCTACTGTTGAGAATACAAAGTTTTACAGCTTTTTCTAAAAGGCAAGCTTTTCAGTATCAAAGCCTGAAAATATACATCTATAACCACTACTGGGGATCTGGCCCCACACTTAACCCTAAGCCTTCCTCTACCTAATTAATACAATTCTGCTTCACACTACTTCCCCAAAGAAATAATTAAGAATGTGTGCAAATATATATGTACAAAGTTGTTCATTAGAGTATTATAAAAATTAGCCCAAAAAAGAAACTAGTAGAGTTCCATTAATAGGGAACTCCTTAAATAAAGCATCATGTGATAAATATAGTGAAATACCCATCAGTTATCTAATTGATACTTGAACATTCATTTTCTGTTACCATCACAAAATAATAATATAGTATAAAATTTAAAAATACTAGAATGTTAAATATATTAACTGAAAAATTCAACTTCATAAACAACATTTACAGTGTTATTTTAAAATATATTGGCATAAAATATAAGAATGTGTTAATAATGGAGGAGCTATGGGGAATTTTTTGCTTTGCTTATTTGCATTTTATATGTTTTCTAAAACAGTAATCTTTTTCATAATAAGAAAAATAATAAATTTGTCTAAATTTATTAGAAAAATCTTTACTGGTTCTAGGAAATGAAAGAGGAAGGACAAGTTAAGAATGATGCTAAAGTAATTTTAGGGTTCTATTTTAGAACAGTATTTTAGAATTGAAATGGTTGATAGAATCCAATGAAATCAAATGTGAAAAGGCTTTGAGAACCATAAATCATAGTGACTGGATTTCTTGATGCCTCTTCTCAGGAATATTCACAGAGGCTATGTAAAAATATTGCATGATATCATAAAGGCAGAATATTCTTGGTTACGCAAAGGTAAGTGGATCGTCACTGCAGGATGTGTCAGAGCCTTTAATATGATAGCTGTCAGTGAAGATCTTCATGTGGGCAATATAATATGCATATTTATCTCTTCTTACAGAATATCTGATAGATAGGTTTCATAGAACACACCGGGAAATGTTACATTAAAAATGCAGTGTAGTATTCACTTTGAAGTGATTGCAAGCAACTGTAACAACCAAAAATGTGTCTGAAGACTGCCAATTGTTGCCAGTAGTGGTAAAGAACACTTATTGGAGGAATTAGGCTGGAAAACTTTGGCTGAGGTCAGAACTCTCAGCCCAGGTTCCCCAGTCTTTTAAAATATAAGCTAGCTTAACATCTTGTAAAACGTCTGTCTGCTCTAGCAAATCAAGAATATTATTATGGCCCTGGCTGGTGTAGCTCAGTGGACTGGGCGCCAGCCTGCAAACCAAAGGGTTGTCAGTTCGATTCCCCTGTCAGGGAACTTGCCTAGGTTGCTGGCCAGATCCCCAGTAGGGGGCACTCAAGAGTCAACCACACATTGATGTTTCTCTTTCTTCCTCCCTTCCCTTTTCTCTAAAATAAATAAATAAATAATCTTTCTAAAAAAGAATATCATTATGTTAATTCTCTAAAATACTATGTCAAAAACAACCATCTTTTAAAATACTGCATTGTACATCATAATTATTCTATCTAACATGTTGATGAGTGCTTAATTTAAAGTTATGACTTTTACAAATGAAAATATCCTCTTTTTTTAATGTAAATGGTAACAAATCCATGTGATATTGAGGAAATCACTTACTTAGTGCCTTTGTTTCCTTACAAAATAAAAACGAGGATGAGGCCACTGGCTAAGGCAATTTCTGGAGTGCCTCCCAACATTAAAAGTCAACTTATATAAAAACTGACCTCATTAATTATATAGGACATTTTATACATTAAACTTACTTTTTGATTATTCCAATACTTTGAACTGAGAAGATGATACATTCAGACACTGAAACAAATTATGTCATGTGCCTCACAACTATTTCAGTCGAGAAGAGACTACATATATGACAGTGGTCCCATAAGATTATAATGGAGCTGAAAAACTCCTGTTGCCTCATGATGTCATATCTGTTGTGACATCCTAGTATAATGCATTACTACATTACTCATGTGTTTTCAGTAATGATAGTGTAAACAAACCTACTGCGTTGAGTGTCGTACAAAAGTATAGCACCTACAATTATGTCCAGCATATACTTGATAATGATAATAAACAACTATATTACTATGTTTATGTATTTACTATGCCATCACTTACATCATTATTTTAGAGTGTACTTTTTCTACTTACAAAAAAAGAGTTGTAAAACAATATGCCATGTTACACATGGAGCACCCTCATACATCTGGTGTTTACTGCATCCCTTAATTACATCATTTTCTCTTGGGCTTGAATTGTTCTCATTTTATTTTGTACAGTAACATGGTATACAGACTTGTAGCCTAGGAGCAATAGGTTATACCATGTAGCCTAGGTGTATAGTAGGCTATACCATCTAGGTTTGAGTAAGAGAACTCTGTGATGTTCATACAATGACCAAATTACCTAATGATATTTCTAAACGTGTATCCACATAATTAGGCAGCACATGACTGTATTAAAAAAATAAACAGAAGTTATAACCTCTTTACACTTTGGAAACCCATCTGTAACTAAGAAAATTAGCTGTGAATTTATCAAAAAACAATAGTACAAATGCATAACATAAGCAGTGAGAAGAGATATCACTTCAGAAAGAGATTCTTATATTATAAACAGACACTATGGTGACATTAAAATTATAATTATTGATGAAAAGAATTTCCTAAAACAAAAAGATGAAAAAAATTGAGCAAGTTGTTCAAAGAAAAGTCAACCTTAGTTTTATGGCAGAAATTTTTCTTCAAAACACAGATCATACCTATGCTACTTTAACTTCCAGTAGAGAAATATCTTGAAAATGTGATTGTTTTTGGAAAAGCTACTATAATCCTGCTACTAAAACCAAACTAATAATCACCAAAGAACATTGAAATAGAAGTCTTACTAATATAAGTGTAAAAATACTAAGCAACACTTCAATAAATCATATCCTGTAATGAATCAAAGGAAGAATCTGACGTGATTAAATGGGATTCAGGGCATCCATTATTTCAGTCAACAAATGTTTATTAAGCAACTATAATGCAGATCATAATTCTCAGTACTTAGGATATATCAGCAAACAAAATAAAGATCTCTGACTCATGAAATTGCTTTGTAGCAGGAAATAAGGTCAATAAACAATTGGTGTCATAAATAAGTAAGTTACACAGTAAGGTAGAGAGTGACAAGTGAGATAGGAAAAGAAAACCTAGAGCAGGATGAGAGGATTAGGGGTGATGAAAGAAGGGGTGGGTTGTAATTTTAAATTAGTAGGCCAGTAATAGTCCTCCACTGAGTTGACAGAATTTGGATAAAAGCGTGAAGAATATGTGAGAGTTAGCCCTGTGGGCGCTGAGGAACAGTGTTCTAAGCAAAGAATTGAGCCAGAGCAAAGATTATGAGGCCGGATTACACCTGGCAAGTTTAAGGAACAACAAAGAGGCCAGTTGGGTGGGAGCACATAGATAGTATTTAAAACAATGGGACTCGATAATTTCAAGAGTAGAAGGAAGCCAACCAAAGAGCACTGAGAGATTAAAGAGAAGAAACTATGCAAAAGAGAGAAAGCCAAAAAGAAAAACAGGAGGTAAGCCAGAAGAAAGTGGTACTCTGGTAATGGCATCCGCGTCCCCCAGGTAAAGTATGGCTGGGTCAACATAAGGATATCTATTAATATAATTAAATTGAGATAACTATTTTGACCTAATCAATAAAATACTAACAAGCGAGAAAAAAGTTATATCATATTAACAGCTGGTAGACTAGTATTTGATAAAATGTAAGGCTATTTAAAAAGATCTATGATCTACTCATAGCCAACATCATACCCAACAGTGAATTGGTGGAGACACTCTCACTGATGTGTCCCAAGGACATCATGCCTCCCAGCACCATTTTTCTGAGAAATCTCATGAGGGAACAAGATGCGCCCCTTTATAGGTTAAAAAAGAAGCAAGGAAAAAAATGAGTTATATATATTAGAATACAGGATGAATTATTATCTACTTAAAAATCTTCAGAAAAATCTACTCCAAAATCCTTATAATTAAAAAGATAATTAAATGAAGAGGGCTGTCACAAGTAAATATGAAATGAATTATTTTTTTACTATAAAAACAATGACCAGTTGATAAACATAAAGAAAACAAAGATCCCATTTTTTAAAAGAGTAAAAGGATAAAATATTTATAAGTTAGTATCATCAAAATGTGGCTACTGAAAGTGTCAGTGATAAAGCACATAACTTTAGCCAAAGAGAATATAAGGAAACTAACCCATGTCATACAAGATAACAAGCATAATGGCCTGCATTTCACCTTTCCTCAGCATCTTTATAAGACCCATAAAGGGTGTCACATGGCTTCTCAGCTTTTCCTTAGGCTATGGGACCAATTTTATTTCTAGTTGGTGATATTTTGGGTATCTCTGGTACCTGGCAGTAGCCATTTCTCTGATCAAATTAAGTGCACGTGATTGTCATCATTATTTCCCAACTGAAATACACTGCTTTATAATACCATCATTTTCGAAGCCTCAAAGCTTCCTACCTCTTGGCTCCTTTCTATTTAGTGCATTATTCTGGATAGGAGAAGGGGATTCCTAGGGCCATTGAAATGATATAGAAGTTTTAACTTGGATGCAATAAAATATAAACCCTCCCAATAGGCTTTACATGATAACAGATTAGATTGGGAAGAAAGAGCCATAGAGAGCATCAAAACGTTATCTTGGACCCAAATAGATATTGAAATCTCTGAAAATATTATCAAGAATTGTGACAGAGGACCATCAGAACGTTGGATTTAAAGGGATGGTTTCCTGTGACCTCTTTTTCATAAAGAATGTGTCGTACTTTTCCAAAAGCAGCTTGAGGTCACCTCTGAACATGAATAACAAACCATGAAAACCGCACAAAATCAAAAAGTTAGAATCTTTGTGTTCACTTAAGAATACCTGTGAAACTGCTCAGGCCATCAAGGGTATGTATTTTTGAAAAGCCACCAAGTATCTGAAGGAGATCACTTTATAGAAGCAATGTATCCCATTCTGTCATTGTACAATGGTGGAGTTGGTGGGTATGTCCAGGCCAAACAGTAGGGCTGAACACAGGGTCTGTGGCCCAAAAAGAGGGCTGAATTTTTGCTGCACATACTTAAAAGTGCAGAGAGTAATGCTGGATGTAAGGTTTTAGATATAGGTTTTCTGGTCATTGAGCACATCCAAGTGAACAAAGCTCCCATGATGCAGTGCAGAATTTAACCCATCTGTACACGAGCTCTCCCTGCCACACTGAGATGATCCTACTGAAATGGAGCAGATTATTCCCAAACCAGAAGAGAAGCTTGCACAGAACAAAAAGATAGCCCAGAAGAAACTGAATGAGAAACCTCATGTCCTGGGAGTAAATGCAGCATAAAATAAATGCTAATAAAAGTAAAAGCAGAATGTTGGTTGTCTTTCTTAGTAAATATATTCTAAGTGTCCTTATAAGATGGATCAAACAAGTTTCCTTCTTATTAGAATTAAAAACATAGATTATGTTTTTCTCCACAACTTCTGAGAGGTAGTTTCTATGGGAATTTCGAGTTCTTTGGAGTATTCTTCTCTATGCTCCCCAGTTAGAGTTGATGTGATTTCACCACTCCACATTCCTTAGTCTACCTCTTTGTTGCTTGTTCTTGCTCTCTTATGGCACTGAAAACATGCTCTTGTGATTATTTGCTTGCATGTCCAACTCTACCATTAGACAGTGAGGACAGTGCTGCATCTAATTCCTCTTTGAATTACCAGGGCTTTGCTCAGTTTTTGGTAGGTAGTCAGTTCTTAATAAATGTTTACAGAACACATGAATCAGTCCTGGGCTGGCTAGAAAATCACAGAAGGATTACGTGGAGGCAGTTTAAAGAATTGAGTAGCATTTTGAAAGGTAAAGTAGGAATGTTATGGTGAATTAGATACTATTTATCAAGTGGTTTATCTTACTATGTTTTACTTTATTAACTTTAACAGTTTGGAAGTTGCTCATTAAAATTTATAATGTACCTGAATGTTATAAAATAGACAAGAGAAGAAAAGGAGGACACAGAGTTCCAACTCAGAGAACAGAAAGTGCTTCTCTCAATAAGGCTATGAAATTCCATCTTGTATACCCACAGTCAGATAATAGCAGTAACTAGTGTAGAAGAAACTTCCTCATGTAAAAGTGAGTACTTTAAAAAGTTTATTTCCAATTTGGCTATTTATGATTAAAATCAAAGCAAGAAGTTAGAAAAACACAATGGTCAATATTGACTACAGAGAAAAAAAATTGGTTGCACTTAAAAAAAAGAGAGAGAGAAACCAAATAGAATCCTCTTGTATTTAAGGCAAAAAGAAAAAAAAAACTATCATTAACTCTAAAGACAGAAAATTATGCTTTTGATATTTTCAAAAATAATTTTTAAAAATATTTTTTTTATTTATTTTTAGAGAGAGGGGAAGGGAGGGAGAAAGAGAGGGAAAGAAACATCAATGTGTGGTTGCCTCTCTCGTGCCCCACCGACCAAGGACCTGGCCCACAACCCAGACATGTGCCCTGACTGGGAATCGAACCATGACCCTTTGGTTCGCAGGCTGGCACTCAACCCACTGATCCACACCAGCCAGAGCAAAAAGAATTTTAAAGTGTTTTATACTGCAAGATTCCACGAACAAAAGAAACAAAAGGCTCATATTTTAATGTATAACATGTATAGTATGTACATTTCCCTGGAATATCTGAATGACATGTGCAATGTTTTCCTATCCAGATATATCAACCTATTCAGGGAAGTTCAACATTTGTTAGTTATTATTTTCCCCTGAATCTTGTTTTAAGTGTTCCCTCAATACTTTATTTTATGAATATTTTACTAATCAAATTATTACTTATTATTCATATTAAAAACATACAGTTAATAAATATCCATTTGTGCTATAAATTAATGGTTACTAAGTAACATTTAATTTGAAGTTCTAAAATTAAATTAGTTACTGAAAGAATATATTCAATAATTAAAGAAACATTGTAAAAGTAATTGTATTACTCTAGTTCTCTCAAACATAGCAGACTTATTTCTGTAATCTAAGATTTCCCTCTTTGTTTTATCATATTTTGCCATGTGCAACTTTAAAATGCCATAATTTATATAATACATGAGCCAGAGCAAAATGTATTTTCTACACTACACTCCATGATTAAGGCATGGCAAAGCTTGGAAATAGTACAGGAGAGTGGCATAAAACAGGTACCTATAACACCTAATCTTACCTGGTGTTAGCATAACCTAGTTTACCTAAGTCCTGACCCACTGAGTCTTAAGAGCTTGGTATTAAGAACCAAGATGCTATGGTTCTTAAGCTAAAATTCACAGTGACTCATGAGAACTGAGGATCACTAATAAATCATATGCTATTCTATTGGGTGTATAAGATACAACTTAATCGTCTTGAAGATACTATTCTAAAATAGTTCCAATATTGTTTTGGCAATTTAATATTATTTTATTTGCATTTCAAATGTGCTAATCCTGTTAAGTTAACCTTATTTACTTACAGAAGCACTAAAAAACCATGCTCCATGAGTACTCTCTCAAACTTTATGGTCAAATGCTAAATGTGGTGCTGAATCTCCTCCATTTTCCCTGCAGATAACTTTCCATCCTTTTCACCATGCTCTGTGCTCAGGAAGCAGACCTCTGTGATTCACCTTCTGGATTTTGCTTGGGTTTGGCCAATGAGAAGCAACAGTAAGCCGATCAGATGATGGAATGGGA
The DNA here is from genome assembly GCA_004026545.1 of Mormoops blainvillei. Classification (NCBI taxonomy): domain Eukaryota; kingdom Metazoa; phylum Chordata; class Mammalia; order Chiroptera; family Mormoopidae; genus Mormoops; species Mormoops blainvillei. The sequence continues at coordinate 32,258 of PVJD01008155.1, read as the reverse complement.
GAGAGATGGGATATTTATTACCCTGGCTCCCTCTCTGCTGTGTACAGGTCAGCAGTGGCTACATTTCTCTACCTAAACCCACAGCTCCTGCCTGGTCCTCTTCTCCTTCAACTACAGCCCTCAGGATTTTGGTAACCGCTTCTTGCTCTTGTGACAGCAAATTTACAGATCCCCTACAGTCGTTAGCCTTGTTGATTTACCTTGATTCTGCCCACATGTTACGAACAGTCCATTCATTATATGTGCCTAATTACTGAGTGGAATGTGCCATTTGTTTCCTGCCAGGACCCTCAGTGGTACAAATAATAAAGCAGAACCCTATTTCAGAAAAAAAGAAATAGTTTGCTTTCTTCCTGCTGAACAGTTATCCCCTCTATATACCCTTTCAGTTTATTAGGGAGAAACAGTTCTTTTGAGAAGAAATTACATTTTGCAAGCATAGGAGAGTAATATGCATTTAGTAGGTCATCAGCAAATGGTCATTAGTTTCTAACACTGAAATCTAACCTAAGTAATTTTTGTGTGATTATTTTATGATCCCAACTACCTCAGTAATGTTACCTGGGACAAAATATATGAATGAATAAATAAATCATTTAGCCAAAAAAATGCATATCATCAATCAAATAAAAAGGAGCACATTGTAGTTTCAAACTCAAAAGCTCTTGAAATTTTTAGGATCGCCTTTGGGAATTGACAGTGAACCTGAAAAAGGCAACTATATAAAAAGAGATGACAGCTTTTAATCAAGTACACGTATGTTTACTGCATGTTTACTAATTGACAGAATTTGGTCTTTACTTGTTTAAGGTGTGAATTAACTTTACATGTGTTTTTAGAAAATTTCTTTAAAATCTGGTGAGTCTAATTAAAACATAGACTTTCCATCTCCCGAATTTTCATTATCATTGCAAACTTACATATGGTCATCTTATAATATCTTAGTAATTATTATAGATATATTGGAACAGAAAAATAATACATAAATGAGGTAAATAATATTATTCTACAGCAGATTCAAATAAACATTGAATTGTTTTTCTTACTTATTGTTCTTACCACCTAAGCTATAAAAACTTACTTATACAACCTAAAAAGAGAAAATGTGCAGAAATTGAATCTTGCAGAAATGTATTTAACTTTCCATTATATAAATTGAAGAAGCAAAGCACCCACAGCTTTGACAAATGAAGATTAAGTGCTCTTTTTGTGTCGGTTAGTTTACTCTCTTTCATGAGCCCCAGTACTTACAAAGAGCGAGAAGTGCCCCATTCCAGGTCCAGAGACAAACCCCTTTAAATCCGAACGAGCTAATCGGCCAGTCTGCAACCTTGACTCACTGAGGAAGGCTGAAGAAGAAAGGGGTCAGTAAACCTAGATGATTGGAAAATGTTATCCTAGACACGGAAGAAGTCGAGGGTATAAACCAACTGAGACTATGGAGAGAGTTTGTAACCTGCTCTGTATGTATCAGAAATTATATGTAACTACTTTATGGCCAAAATACTCAAGCCTCAGCACCTTAGAAATGTGATGCTCTACTTGCATTGTGCCATAAAAAACAAATATTAAAAAATCTTAAAAATGATGAACGTTGTTTATTTGGGGGGGTCACTAAAAATGTGTTTTCCCTACAAAGTGAAATCTAACTCATTATACAAAACACAATAATTTCTTACATTAAAAAAGCTATAATAATTCTGAAAATCCTATAATATTTAAATATTATTAAATCCTATAATATTATATAGTTATTTATAATAAATATTTAATAAATATATTTAGTAATACTATATTATAATATTATAATAAGGTGGACAATTGTAAACAATGCTGAAGTTTGCAAATATTAATGTAGAGAAGAAACACAATATCAAGTTGGAAAAACACTCATTCTAAGAGAAATTTTTTTAAAAGCTTCTAGTGACTCTGAAAGGCAAAGTTCTTGGCTGTTTTCCTCTTAGAAGTTCAGAAGAGTCAGTAAAATAGTTTTGTGGTTGCATTGTTAAATAATATATTCTTTTGGTAAAGTAAATGGGTTTTGAATTTTAAAACACAGAGAAATATAAAGAAGAAAATAAAAATCACCTATAATAAACCAACCAAAGATACCACTGTTTACATTCTGGTACTTGTTATTCCCTTTAATTCCCATGTTATTATTTAATATCATATCATCAGTATTTTTCTGTGAGTTAGATGTATCTTAATTTAGCTGTTATAAATAACATCTTAGTTTGAACACCTTTTTCATTAAAGCTTTGTCTGCACTTCGAAAGTCTCTTTAGGGTTGAGCTGTAATAGTGAGAGAAGGAAAACTAACATCTTAAAAATACAGATAGTGGTTAATGTTTTCAAAAGAAATGCTCCGCATTATTTAAAAGTATTATTTTTTGTGTGACTTTAAACTTTAAAATTCTTAGAAAAAGAAAGAAAATATACTCAAAATACTGAAACTCACCATAAGAATATAGTTTATAATTAGAGACATGATTTAAAAGCACTAATATTTGATAATCATTTCTCTATTATGTATCAATTTCTCTTGACAGAGAAAAATTACACTAGGGGTAAAACAAGCAAGGAAGACTTTATTCAAGACTAATGTACTGTGGGCAAGACAGTGAATTCAGCTCCCCTGAAACAGAAGGTAAAAGAGCTTTAAGTGCTGGGTTGAGCTAGTGGAAAAGTCTTGAAGGGCAGAAGTGAAGTCATTGAATCTGTGTTCACTACTCAGTGCTTATGAAAGTTAGCTCCTAGCCTGCCACAGAGATTGAGATTTAGGGTACTGTCTTTTTTATTTATTCTTTAATCAAATTTATCGGGGTGACATTGGTTAATAAGATTATATAGGTTTCAAGTGTACAATTCTCTGATACATCATCTGTATAATGCATTGTGTGCCCACCCAAAGTCAAATCTTCTTTACTGTCTTTCTTGGCAATTTCATTTCAGAGGGGTGGTCCCTAACTCCTTGAGGAGGCAGTCCTGTGCTGTAGAAGATGTACATCATCTCAAAGGGAAAGAGAAAAAAATACAAGTTGTCTAAAATAAATGCTCTAAGAAACGGAGATGAAGAGCCTAGAGTCAGGAAGAAAGCTGAGTAAAATTTAACTAAGTTGAGGGGAACCTTAAGACACCTTGAAAACTATCACCCTTGTTCTAAATGGTGGCTGATTTTATAGACATGAAAACCCAAGAAGAAATTATCTGTCTTAAATAATAACTATCATTTCTTATTAGTTATTCTTGTGACTAAATAATAAAAGGGAAAATCAATAGTTATTGTTAACTGAATCTTTCTAAAGACATGTAAATGTCCCTAGACACTAAACACTTAATCCATTTTCCCTGGTGATTTCAAAAGTCTCAGCTACAAGAAGAATCCCATGGATCAGCACTGACATCGTAATGGGAGTGAGAAATAAACCTTTAGTGCAACAGCTCTAAAGATTTGGGTCAGGGTTATTACCCAGTTAGCAGCTCCTCCTAGTCCCAACTAATTCAGCCTGGAAGTATTAGTGGGAATTTAAAAGGTAAAAAAAGAAAAAAGCCAAACACTCTCTAACCTTCTAGACAAATTTCCAGTGAAGTTTTCATCTACAAGAGACATGAATTATTTCTAAATTTAATTATTTAACCTTATAGTGTTCAAAATCTAGGGGGGAAAAAGTGTCTATTTTCCAAATTTGGGAATTAGTCATGCCTCAGAGAGTACATCTTTATCACAGGCTGATCTTTCTAGTTAATAAAATGCAAAAATTGTGGTATATAGAACTTTTTTTTGGAGGGGAAACACAAAATTCAATTTTTATATTTAGAGCCAATATGTCAGTAAATTACTTAAAATTTTTCTAATTATTTAAGGACCTATATTTGTGCAAGTAAAAATGTTTTTCTTAAAATGAACTGATTTGTGGCATTTTTAAGAATAATCAAACTGTAATACTGCTTGAGTTTTCTATAGATTAAATTGTGACTAATGATCCTTGTAGTCCTTTGAGAACTTTAAGGACTTTGTCCAATATCTATTCTTATAATAAACAGTTATCTTTGAAAATGTCCAACTAACCAAATTACCAAACAATTCACCCATTTCCCAATTTTATGACTTTAGATCTACATAAAATTTGTATAATTTTCATGGGAATTCACCATTAATAAGGCAAAAACATGGTTCAAAGAATTGAGTAATAGTATATAGATCTAGCCTTTCAGAAATACATATCTTTTGTAAAGCACTTTAATGATTGTGGCACCTTTTTCAAAGCATACTTTAATTTATTATTGCAGCATGGCTGGTATGAGTTAAACTTGCTCTAAAAACAAACAAACAAAAAACTGTGTTCTTTAATGATCTGGGAATGGCAATCCTCTGAGAAGTCCAAAACCATGGTAATCCCATGTAAAGTAATAATTATACCTTAATCTCAAGGGCTTTTATCATCCTCTCTCCAAAAGCCTCTTTGGCTATGTCTCTATCTTTAAAAATGTGATTGTCATCATTCTGCCTATCCTGCTTTTCAAACTCAGTTATTCTGCTATCATCCTCTCATATCAAAGAACCAAGTCCTTTTAAAGCTATAACCAAAACATTCTCTCCCCAGTTCAATCCATATCACTACAACAGTTATCTCTATTTAAAAAATATAAATTGAAAGCATAATAAGATACCACTATAGACCCCCAGAAAGATAAAAATGAAGAAGACAAAATTTACCAAGTGCGTCAATGATGTGGGAAGGTCAAAACTCTCATACAAGGCTGGTGCGACTGTAAGTTCAGTCAACTCGTTTGGAAGTCAGTTAGTCATATGTACTAAAATTAACATAGACATGTCCAGGAACGTCATTCCTAAGAATATCCCCCAAAAGGCATAAAATGTTTAAGAAACAAATTATATACACACAATTTAATTTAGCGATAAAGGCACTAACCCATAACTGTGCAATTTAGTGCCCTCTGTGCCTCCTGCTGGCTTTTGGCAACTGCTCTGGCCATTTTGACCATGTTCTCTGTGCGATCCACTCTATTTTCCTACTTTTGCCAGTGATATTTTTTTCTGCCTCCATTTCTTCCTCTATTTTTTATAGTTTCATTGTGCCCCATCTGAATTTATTTATACATTAAAGTAAAATATAAAGTTAAAGCGGTTCTTTATTTTCGTTGAAAAAAATTAAATAATTTAAAAGGTAAGACCATGTTCAGAGAAAAATAATAAATTAAATGTCATACTCTAAGCAAATGTTTTATTTCTATTCTGAATAGATAATAAACTCACTTTTTTTTCAAATAAAAACCAGTATTTGTCATCATTTTGATTGTTGTACCTTCTACTTTATTCATACGAACAGAAGAATTGTTCCTGTGAGATCTTTTATCATTTAGCCTTGGCTCTAATCCCCATAACATAAGGTGGATCAATACACAGGAGATTGGTACCCAGGAGGCAGAAGCCTATAAATAAGCCTATCTATTTGTCATTTTTACTTTTAACATGAAGCGCAAAACATCTTTCATAGCTGGAATACAACATCAAATAATTTTTGCTGTCGTGCTTATTCATTTGTTTGAACTACTTGTGTTGCAAGTAATTTGAACAATGTTAAACATATCAATTCCTCTAATTGTGACAGGAAATAAAATAGCATATGCTTTATTGTGGTGGGATAATCCAGGGTAATTTTTTTTTGTCAACACATCCACTGCAAAAAATTATTTCAGTTATCATACTTATTCTGACTGCTTTTGTTTGCAATGAATCATGTTGAGAGTCGTGACTTTTTGCTCAGCCAGATAATTAATCTGTACTTTTCCTTAATAATCATTGCAACTCCATGAATCATGTTAGAGCTAAGAAAAGATGTTGTGTAACAAAAAGCATGGCACATGTGAAGATCTGTGGTAACTGCATGTTGGTGTTAAGGCCATCACTTGGAAAGCTTCCTTCAGGTCTCCCCTGTGTACTAGGGACCGAGATGGTGATACCAGAGAAAAAGGGAAGGCAGGCAACAGTCTCTGTTCTTAAGGAGCCAACAGGCTAGGTAAAGAATAATAATGAATTAAAAAGCAATGAAACATTTCTCTTAGAGTTACTTGCTCTGGGACTTCAGAGCAGAGAGTGACTAGTTTGGGAGATATGAGAACTCGTTGGAGATAACCTAGGTGGTAGGTCTACAGGATGACTAGGTTTCCTTGGAATAGACCTTCTCTTGGTATGAAAGGAACAGAGAGTCCAGACAGAGGAAAGGCATGATGGACCTCCCAAAACATGGACTCTCCAGATAAGAGGAAGTTTATCTTGTTCTAACATCAAGTATCCCAAAAAGAATATACTCTTTTTGGTTCGTGAAACAAATTATGGCACCAGGGCCCTCCAATTATTCTGAATCTATTTGGACTGGAGAAACTTTCAGAAGGAATTCATCTTCTCTAAAAAAAAAAAAACAAAAAAAAAACCTGTATTTATTATTAAAGCCATTAAGGCAAAGTGCTTAAACAGAACAATTGCAAAGTATGTCTGTCAGTGCACTTTGAAAGGTGCTAAAGGGCCTTTTTCTCTGGGTTTAATAATCCAATTATAGGTAACAGAGTTAGACCCTATGGAAGGAAAAAATGCATTCCTCTTTTTGTTCCAATGTTTTTCTTTTGTCCCACACTGATCTTTGAAGTCCACTAACAGTGAACACAGTATGATCTTCATTCTTCAGAAGTGTGATTTAACTTGCCCAAAGAGTAAGGTGAGTGTGGAGAGTGGGGAGGAAGGGAACCTATCCCCAGTAACATTTCACTAGCTATTTTTTTGTTGTTGTTGTTTAGACTGGATTATTTATTTATTTTCATTCTTTCGTTTTATAGATATGTGTTTACAAAGAAAGGAGAGGACCTGACTTATAGTCAATGCTCAATTATCTATAGTTAGTCAGTTTTATAGATTTCCTTTTTTATTGAATTTATTAGGGTGACATTGGTTAATAAAATTATATAGGTTTAAGGTGTACAATTCTATAACACATCATCTGCATGTTATATTGTGTGTTCACCACCCCAAGTCAAGTCTCCTTCCATCACCATTTATCCCTCCTAAATCCTCTTCTACCTCTTCCCACCCCCTTTCCCTCTGGTAATCACCATACTGTTGTCCATTAGACTGAATTATTTAAAAAAGAAAAAGTGACTAACGTTACTAAAAGCAAGTTGTCAGTAATCTCCCATGGTTTGTGTTCAGATCAAGTTATCTACAAATCCTTAGCATATCATGCCCTATCCATCACACCCACTGAGGTTACAGCAGTGACTGCAAAATGTGTTTGATATGTGAAGAGGCACATGATTAGTCTAATAAAAGATTCAGTTATTTACCAATGTAGTATACTCAGAAAATATTTTTATTATTCTTAACTGTAAAATTATTTTTAAATTATAGAAACCAGAATTCCATGATGATAAAATTTTAATGATCAGGCTTTATATACATATGTGCACAAAGAGACTATCCCTAAATCTAATACATTATTTCCTCTTTGTGGGGATCTTTATGTAGGAAATACTTACACACATGGAGGTGTTCAAACCAACACATCAGATACGATCTGCTGCAATACTATTTTACTGATTGAAATGTGATACACTCCTACCTGCCTCTCCTGCATAGCTCCAACAGTATCTCACACCACCGTGTCCCTCATTTGGTCTCATACCTCTTCTGTCTCTTGAAGACCTTAAATATTTCCCACCTCAGGACACACTTGTGCTTGCTATTTCCTTTGCCCAAAATAATCTTCCATTAGTGGTGTGTGTGTGTGTGTGTGTGTGTGTGGCAGTTCCCTTTGGAACACCATTGCCATATGAAATAAAGCAGTCCAGCCAACAACCCCAGCAAAGGTCTCAGCCAGCAGCCAGCATCAACTGTGAGATATGAGAATAAGCCTTCAGATGATTCTAGCTTTCAGCCTCTGAGTCACTCATGCTGATGCCAACTTATGTAGAGATAAGCTATCTCTGCCAACTCCTGCCCAAATTGTAAGTAAAAGATATAATATAATCATTTTAAGTCACGAAGTTTTGGGGTAATTTGTTATGCAACCAGAATAACTAGAACATATTTTTGGTATACACGTTGTTATATATATAAATTTGGTAGTCACTATATATATATTTATTTATATATTTTTATATATAAATTTGGTATTATATATATATATATAAGCATACACACAGAGGTACACATATGTATATGTGTGTATACAAAATAATTAAATCACTCAATAAATGCATTATTGTTTTTGTGCTTTCAAAAACAATGTTGTTTGGTCATGTCAATATTCATATACTCTTGTATTTTCCCTTTCCAGTGTTCTTCATTCTTTCCTATAGTTTTATATTTCCATCTATGATCATTTCTTTTGCTTAAAAATACCCTTTAGCATTATTTGAGTTGGGCCTTCAGGTAACATCTTTTTTTCACTTTTTTAATTTAAAAAGTTAATTTGCCTTAATTTTTAAAGAATGTTTCCACTGACTTCTGGCTAAGATGGAGGCATAGGTAGATGTACTTTGCCTCCTCACACAACCAAAAGGACAACAACAAATTTAAAAACAAAAAACAATGAGAACTGCCAGAAAATTGAACTGTAAGGAAGTCCAACAACCAAGGGGTTGAAGAAGAAACATTCATCAAGACTGGTAGGAGGGGCAGAGATGGAGACAGGAAGCAGGGGTGGAGAGGATGTGGCAAGGCAGTGGCTGGAGGACCCGGTAGATAAGACGGCAGCTGGCAGTCCCACATTTGCAGGCAGATAGACTAGGAGGAACAACAGGGGAGCAAGACACACTGTGCAACCCAGGGTTCCAGCGCAGGGGAAAAGAAAGCCTCAAAACCTCTGGTTGTAAAAACCTGTGGGAGTTACAGCAGCAGGAGAAACTCCCAGCCTCACAGGAGAGTTTGTTGGAGGATCCCTCAGGGTCCTAGAATGTACACAAACCAACCCACCCAGAAACCAGCACCACAAGGGCCCAATTTACTTGTGGGTAGTGGGGGAAGTGACTGAAAGCCACCAAGAGCCTATTAAGCAGCATTTTTCCCTCTTGGACCCCTCCCCCACATACAGCACCATGAAGCAGCACGTGGGTTACCCCAGCCTGGCAAATACCTAATGCTCCGCCCCATACAACATAACAGGTGCACCAGAGACAAAAAATATGGCCCAAAAGAAAGAACAGATCAAAGCTCCAAAAATAGAACTAAGTGATAAAGAGATATCCAACCTATCAGGTACCGAGTTCAAAACACTGGTAATCTGAACGCTTACAGAAATGATTGAGTTTGGTTGCAAAATAGAGGAAAAACTGAAGGCTATGCAAAGTGAAATAAAGAAAAATACACAGGGAACCAACAGTGAAGGGAAGAAAACCGGGACTCAAATCAATGATTTGGAGCAGAGGGAAGAAATAAGTGCTCAACCAGAACAGAACGAAGAAACAAGAATTCAAAAAAGTGAGGAGAAGCTTAGGAACCTCTGGGACAACTTATACATTCCAATATCTGAATCACAGGGGTGCCAGAAGGAGAAGAGGATGAGCAAGAAATTGAAAACTTATTTAAAAAATAATGAGGGAGAATTTTCCCAATCTGGCCAAGAAAATAGACTTCCAGGAAGTCCAGGAAGCTCAGAGAGTCCCAAAGAAGTTGGACCCAAGGAAACACATATCAAGGTACATCATAATTACATTACCCAAGATTAAAGTTAAGGAGAGAATCTTAAAAGCAGCAAGAGAAAAGGAGACAGTTACCTACAAAGGAGTTCCCATAACACCATCAGCTGATTTCCCAAAAGAAAACTTGCAGGTAAGAAGGGGCTGGAAAGAAGTATTCAAAGTCATGAAAGGCAAGGACCTACATCCAAGATTACTCTATCGGGCAAAGCTATCATTTAGAATGGAAGGGCAGATAAAGTGCTTCCCGGATAAGGTCAAGTTAAAGGAGCTCATCATCACGTAGCCCTTATTACATGAAATGTTAAAGGGACTTATCTAAGAAAAAGAAGATGATCAAAACTATGAACAGTAGAATGACAACAGACTCATAACAATCAACAACTGAACCTAAAAACAAAAACCAACTAAGCAAACTGGAACAGGAATGGAATCACAGAAATGGAGATCACATAGAGGGTTATCAGTGGGGAGGGGTGGGGGAGAATGGGAGAAAAGGTACAGGGAATAAGAAGCAGAATTGGTAGGTATAAAATAGATTGGGGGGTGGGTTAAGAATAGTATAGGAAATGGAAAAGCCAAAGAACTGATATGTATGTATGACCCATGGACATGAACTAAGAGGGGGTGGGGGATGCTGGTGGGAAAGGGGGTGCAGGGCTGAGGGGAATAAAGGGGAGAAAAAAGTGGGACAACTGCAATAGCATAATCAATAAAATATACTTAAAAAAAAGAATGTTTCCACTGAGTATAGAATTATGAATTGAAAGTTATTTTCTTTTGGGACTCTGAAGAAATCACTCTGCTGTTAGTCTAATTATTGCTCTGTTGTCAATAAGAAACCATCTTCTCTAACAGCTTATAATATTGGTTTTCAACAGTTTAATAATGCTGAACCTAGGTATGCATTACCTAGGTTTATAGTCAACCTAGTCTTTATAGTCAACCTGCTTCTATTTAGTAGAAGCTTCCAAGATGTGGTTTAAAATATTTTTCAGTCATTATCTCTTCAAATATAGTTTTGGCCACACCCTCTCTCTTTCTGCTCATTCTGGAATATTAATTATACATGTATTGAAATTTTTACCATGTTCTGTATGTCACATAGTTTTGCTGTGTTTTACATTCTTTTTACCTCTCTGTGCTTTAGTCTGAATATTTTCTTCCAGTTCACCAAATTTCTCTTCAGCTGTGATTAATTAGATGCTAAACCATTCATTGAATTCTTAATTTCAGTTAATGTCTTTTCAGTTATAGAAATTCTATTTATTCTTTTTTTATATTTTTCAGTTCTCTATCAAAATTCTCACCTTATATTTAACTTATAAAGCATATAATCATAGCAGCTTAAATTCTAAGTTTGATAATTTCATAATTTTAATATCTGAATTTTCTGTTGTCCACGAGTTTTTTTTTTCTTGGTTTCATTCAGTTCTTACCTTTTTATATATCCAGTGACTTTAGACTGAGTTAAAAATGCTATGAAATCTCTATATGATATTATCTTCCACCAGAGAGGATTTACAATAGCTCTTGGCAGGCCGTTAGCTGAGGGAGAGAGAGATCACGATACTCTAATCAAAACAGGGCCTCCATCATTTAGAGGGATGACTTCTTATCAGTATACCTTTTCTTATAGAGGTTAGTCCTTTGGAGTTTCAACTAAAAACTTCAGGTGTTTACCAGGGCCTTCTCTCCTGAGAGAGCCCCAGACTTTAATTTTTGTCTACCAGCACCCAGAGACTGTTAAAATCTCTGCTCAGCTTATCCTCTCAGCCAAGGTTTTCAATTCAGCTGCCACTTTTGAATAAGCAAATGCCTCAAGGGGAAAACTGATGCCAAATGTTGGGTTCATTTCTACATATTTCCTTACACATCCTTATTACCTTGCTGTCTCTCTGATGCCACCAAATATATTGTTTTAGTTGTTCCCAGTGGGAGGGTTGGTAGGAAACAAGCAAGTCTGCAATTGCTAAAAATTGATCTCTGGATGATTTATTCTTAAGCATTAGATGGCTACAAAAATACAGGGGTGGGCAAAAGTAGGTTAATAATAAATAATACAATAACTAATAAATAAATAATAATAGAAAAATAAATTGTTTCGGTTACTCACAACTACAAACCTACTTTAGTCAATGCCTGTATTACTCTATTCAGAAAGCCCTTATTCCTCCATGGATTAGCCAACTCATCCTGATTCCAATTTGTTTACTCTTCTTGATATTATCTTGTTCATTTTCTTTATTTGCAGCATTTATTACAACCTGACATTTTTCTGCTTAATTATTTGTGTACTTATTAATGATCTTTCAAATTACCTGTTTCTCCTAATTACCACATAAGTACCATGATAATAATAGGAACATGACTCTTTTGATCATTCCTATACCCTGCTGCCCAGAGCTGGGCCAAAAACACTCAATAAATACTATTTACATAAATAAATAAATGAATAAATTGTTCGATCATCAACCAGGAGATTCAAGAGGTGCTTTCCTAAAGGGGATGGCTAAATAGAAAACTAAAATAAGACGAATGCAAAGAGTAAGAAGGTTTTTCATATTAAAGCTGATAAAGTTTAGAGAAATTATATTTGAATTCTGTGACAGACTGTCAACTAGGTCACTCATTTAACAAGCATTCACTAAGTGACTATTACTCTCTGCGTTAACAGTGTTTTTCCCCTGTGAATCATGAGAAGCCATGGGAGGACCCCCTTCATGTTCTTTCTTTACTAAGTCAGTAGATGTTGTGGCCAACCCCATTCCTCTCTTCCGACTAATATTACTACTGCTATAATTGCAAGATTATTGCCCCCTTCCAGTATTTTTCCATATTTATATCTCTAAAAGTGACTTTTAAGGAATGCATTTTTAATTTGTATTCTCCCTGCAAACCTCTCCTATTGTCAGACCTGTGTGTGTACACATGCATGCCAGTGTGTGTGCAGGGGGTAAGGAGAGCGATAGAGAAAATCAAATGATGGCAGAGACTCAAATATATTGTTAATGAATTCACTCTAAATGAGCTGGGTATTCAATCTGCCTGAATCTCTGAACCATGCTCAGGAGGACAAGGATATTTTAATGAGAGTTTGTTCTTACTTCTTCTAATATGCAGAGAGAAACATGCCCTGCAGCTAACCTGAAACTGTGTGTGTGTGAAAAACATGCAGAGCTAGTCCTTGAAGTCTGCTTACAAGATCCATGTCAGAGTGCGCAGTGACAGTTAGTGACAAAGCTTTTCAAGCTTGGGCCAGGTTGGCGCCTCAGTGAACCTCTCCTTCACACCAACGGGAAATGAACTTCAAGCACTCCACAGCTACCATAATTCTTTCTGGGTACCTAGTTGCAGATAGATGTTCCAGAAGGGGGATGTTTTACTTACTTCTTCAGAAAGTTAGTTTTTTCCTATTACATCGGGATGGGTAATAAAAAGGAAAGATGCTGGAACCAATCTAATATGTACTGATTACTATTGGAAGGCTGGTAGAGGAGATAAAGAACATAAAACATCTCATCCTTCTTTCATTCTTTTCTAGCCACGAAACTGAGCTTCAAAGCTATTAAAGATCAAACTTGAGGTAATGTTTGAACATAGGTCAGAAATCAAAATTTTGGAATACGAGTAGTAAACTGGCAACCTGCAGTCTGAACTGACCCTTGTATGTGTTGTGTTTGGCTGGCACAGAGTTTTTAAAAAATTGAATTTAATGCCTTTGGATTGGAAATGTGTCCTTCACTCTGTCAGTTCTCTCCTACCACCTCATAATTTACACTAAGCATGCGTCATTTGGTTATGCTGTGATGCATTTACAGGCATTTCAGGTTGCAACCTCAATTTTAGAATGTATGTATTCAGATTCTTAAATTAAATTGTCTTTTTTTAAAAGGAAAGTCATCGAATTAGTTTGCAATGTCTTCAAGGATATTGAATAATGATCATAATTTTAATTTCAAAGGAAATATTCAATATATTCAATCCCTTAGATGCCAGAATAGCTAGAAATACATGACTTAGAGTTGAAAGCAGACAGAACATTGGCAATCATGTTATTCTGTTGGATTGTCCAACATCCTCCAAATCATAAAAGTTTGCCGTGATTATAACTTTTATTTTAATTTATCTTGACAAGTTATCTGTAAAATAGGAATAACATAAAACCACAAAACCTCAGTGAATTCATGGCATAGCCTGTGTGCTGTCTGAATGGTTCTGGTGACTGGAGCTGGGCTCAGTGGAGCTCAATCATGTGCCTCCTAGGAGGTCGAAGGGAGATGGGCTAGTCTAAGATAATCTTAGTTGGGGCCACTTGTTTTTCACAGTCCAGCAGAACAACCTGTGGTAGTAGGGTCCCAAAAGAGACAACAGAACAGCAGTCTTCTTAAGGTCTAGGCTCAGAGCGAGCATACCAGTACATCAAGAAGCTGGCCAAAATAAGCCACAGGGCCAATCTAGATTCAGGAGATGGGTAAATAGACTCCACCCTTAGATGTAAAATCAAATCTCCTAAGTCATATTGCAAGAAGAGGCAGAAAACTGAGGCAGACCATTTTTTAAATCAGTCTACTACAGTAGCATTTTTTAAAATTCCTTTTTAAAATATACCACAAGATCTTTAGAAATAATTAATACCTTCAACCAATTTCTTAGGAATTATTTTCAGATTTAATAGCATTGGATTTTAATGTTGCCTTGAGGGTTTAAGGATTCATGTTCTAAGAATATGTTTCAGATTTATACTTTGAATTTCACATAATACAAAGACTAAAGAGTTTAAGAAAAACCAAATAACTTAGGAACAGAACCAGAAACAGGTATTTCCTTAAGTACCACTCTGATTCTCCTTATACCTTGTTGGGTATTTTTTTTTTATTCTTTCTTCTTTATTGTTAAGGTTATCTCCTATCTAAAATAAAACAATAGTTCCTAACAGCTCTTTCTGCTTCCAATCTGGAAACTAGTCCAATACATCTTGCACTCAGCTACTAAAATGGCCCTTTACAAGATATCTGATCACACAACTTCACCCTGTAAAACATTTCAATTATTTTCCTATTCCCTCAGGATAAAGTCCAAATCCTTGGTTCTGTATCATACATGCACACTCACCACACATCACCCAAAACTACCTGCTTGCTTCCGATATCTGACTTTATCTCTTGTCACCTCCATATATTCCTTATTTTTAACTCCATCTCAGTTCTAAGAAAATGCTGTGTTTACCACACCTTTGAGCCTTTGAAATGCTGTTCTCAGTTGTTGCCTATGAAATTTAGGAAAATTTAAAAGATTATTTAGGTATAGAAAAAAATATTTAAATATACTGTCAGTAAGAGTCTAAATTGCTACCAACTTTCTGGAAAATGATTTGGTAGTACTCAAATATATTTCCATTTCAGAGGGGAGAACACATTAAACCCTGTTCTTCCTCCTTCACTTTCTATTCTAAAGCTAAATATAAGAATGATAACAGTAAAGTAAAATTAACTGGTAAAAAATATTATTAATCAAGTAGGATTCCAACTAATTAATAAGTATCATATAGCCTAAAAACCCAGAAATACATACTTTCTAAGCACTAAAATTTTATCTTTTTCTAAGAGTGAAGGAGATTCTTTCAGTAGCTCCTCCAAGCATCAGAACATATAAGTATATTAAAAGAAAACTAAAAACTTGTAACCTGGATGAGAAAGAAATGGCCTAAAAAGCCGAACTATTGCTAGAGACAGCCTTCAAGCAATCCTCTTCCTTCTTGGGTCCTCATTAAAGTTTATTTTTATAAGATCCCCATTGAAGGTCAGTCTGCTGTACTGAGCAAATTGAATGTAGATGCTCCTTCACATTTGATTGTGAGGAGGACTTGGACGGATCCCAAAAATGAAACAAGCTAACTGTTTTTGAGAGTGGAAGGAATGTTGCTAACATCTTAGTGAAGTTTGCAGTTTTTCTGTGGGGTCCCTTCTGATGAGTCAGGTGGGCAGCCTGAGTTGAAGAAGGGTGAGTGATGGACAGATGATGGACTAATATGATCAGAGCATTCGGGGGGAGTCGGTGAGGCATCTGTTGACCCCCTGGCTCAGTATGTAGAAATCTGTGTGTCGTCAGCTAAATGGCAAGAAAAGGAGCTGACTCTGCCTGCATTTTGGAGCTGACCCCATACAGCCTCATTCACCCCCTCGCGGGTGACCTACTTACCAGTCTTTGAAATGTGCCTCTTCAATGAAGCCTTTGGATGTTGCACTACCATAAAACTATGTTGAGCAAGGTTTATGAGAAGTACACACTCCAAAGTTTATTCAGATAAAATAGAAATAAATTGCAGACTAACAATTCGCATTGATTATTTTCTATGCTCTCATGGTTTCATTAAGTACTTTTTATAAACATAAATAAATAATCTACTTCAACCTCATAGGCAAATACAATTTAGCTATGAAGAGTGGTCATTTGAGGCAAGCACTTACTGATAAATAACTCATTTTTTACTATTAGCTAATGTGTTCAATAGAGTTCAGAATGAGAAGTTAACAACCTAGGAACCAAAAGTAAGTATTGAATCCCTTAAACTAGAATTTAACTTCTGATATTCCCATAAAGAAAGTCATATACCAATGGTAGGAAAAAGTATTAGTAATAGTTTTACAAGGAGATAGGAAAGGAGGGGAAAGAAATGTCTTCCTGCTCTCAGTGAAAAACGCACCAGCATGTATAGACACTGGCCTAAAACAGGATTAATGTTCAAAATCACTGAATGGTGTTAAGGGGAAAAAAGTAAAATCTATTTCTTTTATGTATAGTCTATTACCACTTCTATTTTTCAGAATCAAATAGATCGTTTCATTACTAATACAATTTTGGGGTTGTGATTTTTTTTTATCAAGGAGGATAACTTACTATCTATTTTAACTTGAGCTGGAAACAGTGCCATTCCCAAAGCCTTAATAATATCCAAGCTGGCCCTGGGCAGATTGGAGCCCAGCTCACTGAATTTAGCTGCATAGTTGTTTTTTTCTTCATTTCTGAATTAGGGGCTATGACTTACTCTCAGAGGAGAAAAAAAATGTATCATTTAAAAATTATTGAAAGAGAAAACAGCTTACAAACTAAACTAAAATATTTTCTCCTGGATATGATGTTGGCTATTTTGAATATTTTAACAGAAAAGGCACTCTCCTGTTCCCCCAAGAACACTGTATATAATCCCTTCCCTTTAAGTAGGGAAAGAAGTTTCAAACATGGTATCACCCTTGTAACTAGGTTATGTTACATGGAAAAGTAAAGAGATTTTGCAGATATAATTAAAGTCCATAACTGGGTTACTTTAAGTTCATTAAAAGAACTTATCCTAGGTGGGGCTGACCTGTTCAGGGGAGCCTTTATTTAAAAAAAAAATTAGAGATCAAAAACAGGAAAATTCAAGAGGATTCTCCAGCTGGTCTTGAAGAAACATGGCCATGATGCATTTGGAGAGGGACAACCTCTGGAGCGGAGGTCCTCTGTCCTACAAGTGTAAGGAACTAAATTCTGCCAGCAACTTCAATAAGCTTTGAAGAAGACTCCAAACCTTAGATGAGATTACACTCCCAGCCAACACTTTGATTTTAACTGAGTGAAACCCTAAACAAAGCTAATCCATACATAGACTTCCAACTCACAGGAACTTTGTGGGGAGGCAGAATATGCCACCCCGAAAAATAACACTCTTGTACATTATTTTGAATTAAAGTTACCTAAGAAACAGCTAGTTCAAGGACATTCTGACCTTCTTTTGTTTCCCTGAAGGCAGGAAATAAATTTCCCATATAAAAGTATCCTCCATATACCAGAAGACATCCTTATTGACAGCGATGGCAAATTCAAGGCCAAGAAAGCTATATAAACAAATTTTGTTGCTTCTTTATTAATTTACCACCCCAAACCCAAACCTCTTTGTTTTGTAAAGTCTTCTCAAAAAATTGTTTCCTTGTGTAAAAGATATAAAAGCTGCCTGCTTTTGTCGCTCTTTGAGTCTTGTATTTCTGTGTTCTCAGCATATACAAAACTAAACTTTCCTCCTGTCAATCTGTCTTATGTCAAAAAAATTAGAAACTAAAAGGCAGTAGAATGGAAGAAGGGAAGTTTTATCCACCCCTACACTATAAAATAATAATTTATGTTGTTTTAAGCTGCTAAATTTATGTTTATTATAGATCAAAGAAAACTAATATATCCAGTAAGTTATGGTTGGGTTTCATGATATATTCTCAAGTAAAAAAGACATCAGAAGTCATCTAGTCCAACTTTTCACCCAGTCACTTATGTAAATATATTTCCCATTAGAGAAATTAATTAATCTCTTCTTTCATTGACTATATTCTTTATAATACACTGGAAGTCTTTGTATAGCTCTAAAGAACTCATCCCATAATCTATTCATTCTCTGACATCTTTTGCACGCTCACCCATGTAGCTGGAACAAATATGGGCAGAGAGCAACATAGTGACACAAAGTGGTCTACTTTGCAAGGCACAGAGCTACATGGTATATAGGCCTGAGAGTTAGTCATCCAATTTAGCTCATTAGGATTGTACCAGTGGCCAGGATCAAAAACTTGTAGGTGAATATACTCTAGATAGTCAATTTTGAATGGAAAGGAATTTATAAATGCAAATAACTTTAAAATGGGAGTCTGAAGATGTTAGGTCAGAGTCTACCTCAGCCACTAACTCATTGTGTCCTCTCAGGTAAGACCTAAATCCCTATAAATAATTTGTGAACTTACGTTAATTATTAGGGAGAACTCTCTAATTATAACTGTTCTAAGATTATGTTCACATCTATTTATTTAAGTAGGGCTGAGCCTACACCAGCTCAGATGATTGCTATGGTCTACCTACCGGAAATACTGTTTATTATTGATTGTCTCTAAATGAAGAGTAGCAATGATGAAAAAAATCATAGAAGTGTCAAAATAAAATATTTGGCGTCTACCCAGCTAGTATCCCAAGTCACAGTACAAAGAAAAGACAAGAGGCTAAGAAGGAGAAGAACACAACTCACAAACAGGAAAGAGGAAATGAGGATGAGGAGAACATGGGCTGTAGAGGCTGTAATTATAAATGTAAAACCAATGATTATCAACTTCTACAACCTCATCTGCTTCCCAAGAAAGAATTCCAGGCAGGAAATTCTTCGAGAGTCACATAAAGAGAGTCCTTATGTAGATCCCAGAATAAATAATTTTTTTTTTAAAAAAAGAACTATGAACAAACAGTCCTCTAGTCTTTTCCATAACATGAATTCAGAATGTCCCTAGAAACAACTATAAGATTCATAGAATCCTAAAGGCTCCTCATATTTCACTTTCAAGGCTCTACCCACAAGAGAAGATTTAGTCTCTGAGAGGTGCCCTTGAATGATGCTATCACGAAGATCCTACAAGGCAGAGTCAATATTTAATGATTTCCTGAATTATCTAGAACACTGCTACATAAAATGTTAGCTCCTACTGAATGCTTTTCAAGATCTCACTATAACAGTGCATTGTTCAACAAGAGATCTATAAATAATACCAGCCAGAAAGGAACAATTCAACCATCTGTCCCTTTTAAAGACCAGTGAGTACATCTTTAAGAGTCTTTAAATAAATTGACACTGAATGGCTAGAGGAACATATGGTAACTATGTCCCTTAAAGAAATTTAACTCTCAGAGGCCCTCATGGATCTCAAGATGTGTTAAAACAAAAAACAAACTACCTGGATTTTTCACAGTCACAGATTTCAAATGATCTGGTAACTAAAAAGGAGATAAATGTATTTTTTTATTAACAAATGTTCAGTACAAAGTCCATGGAAGACTAAATTTATGTAATCTACATCTATAGGATTCTTAATAAGGTAAAGAATGAGTAAAGAGGAAGGGGGGCGTATGGCACTGGTAGTAACAATATTGTGAAGAACAAAGACAAATATTTTGAACTTTATAGTGTCAATCAAAAACACAGTTCAGTAGAGGGAAAGCTATTATTTCCCCCAGATTTCAGCCTAGCTTTCCATAGGAGATAAAAGTAAATGCTATTTTGAGAAACTCTTTTGTGGAAGAAGGTGTTAAATCTCCAATTACATCTCAGGGAAAAAAAAAAAAAAAACCTCAATAGTAACCCATCATAGAAAATAACATATATTTTGAAATCAAGAGTCAGCCACCTGCCTGGTACATAAAGTGAAAGAAAGATTAAAAAATCTATCCTATAGTCTGTGATAATATAAGTTTGATAAGAAAAATGGTAGAAATGATTAATACGCAGCATAGCTGCGAGCTCATGGATGAAATTAATGGCCTTCAGAGTTCTTTCCCAACTCCCTCATGAGTGTCCAAAAAAGGTCCTCTTGGAATCTACAAAGTTGCATTTTGCATTATGGATCACAAAGGAAAATGTTAATTATGAAATATTTTTGTAAGCCATTTTCAGTTTTTATATAGTAAAAATTACATGCATGTATAAATTTATACACGAGAATATAATTTTCTACAAAATTTTTACCTTTTATACCTCCACTCTTTTAATCCTATGGTCTTAAGTATTGAATGAATATCATGATAACTAATAACTTGGATTTCTACCTATGAAATATTTTCTTCTCAGCTAGGGAAAAAGGAATCCACTGACAAATATAAACTACCAGCTAGCTAGAGAAAGATAGAAAACCATTTATTTTAAAAGCAAAATTTAAAGTCATATAGACACCAAAAAAGGAAAGAAATGATCATTGTAAAAAATTTGGTAGACACAAAAAGAAGAGATGTGCTTGCAAAGACTCTGAACTCTAAGAAATATACAGAGATATTTGGGATCTGAATGACAAGGATTAGCTATTTTTTTATTCACTTACTTGTTTATTTTTAATTATGACAAAATATACATCGCCTAAAATTTACCGTCCTAACCACTTTTAAGCATACAGTCCAATAGCGTTAAGGACATTCACACCGTTGTGCAGCAGATCTCCAGAACCCTTTTTCTTGCCAGTAGACAGCCATCTTTAAATGAATAGAATAAAGAATGTGTCACAGCATGAACAGTTGAAACATTTTAAGTACAAGAGTGCAAGGAAATAGTTTTGTGACTTGCTGCAAAGCCCACTTCAAGCTCATAGAAATGTACAGCTATTCCCCATTGGCAAGATAAGTATGGTCATCCTTTTGATACTTATCAATACTGCATTTATTTACTATAGTAATTCAGAATGTTACTTAAGAAAAACTCGGTAGAAAGGAAAAGGATAGGAACAAAGTATAGAGGATAATACCACTTTTGGAAATGAAGTAGAGCATATGTTGAAATGTGTGCAGACTGTCCCAGGAAAGATTCATGAAAAACTTACTGCCTCCTGGTCGGAGATCTAGTGAGTCAGGGACAAAAGCTGCAGGGACACTGGCTTTAAAGGTGTTTACTTATATTCTGGTGTAATGTTTTGCCATAAGCACATATCACTTCTTCAAACAAATAAAAAATAAAGTAACAATGGCATACACTTGCTGTCCAATACATGTAGTGGGGATTAAAAAGAAAGCAGAGTATATAGAGCCACCCCACATGCAACTGTAGATTTACATTCTTCACCTGGATGTACAGGCACCTGTGAATCTCAGGTACACAGACACAGCCCCCAACCCCAAAGAGAGCAATGCTGAAAAGGCCTCTGGATTTAGCTGTAACTTCCCCATCACGAGCCACCAAATCTCTAGATCTTACTCCAGTGCCTCGCTGGTGCTGACAATGTTGAAGTGATCAGCTACTGAACACTTACGTACATTATCTATCTCATCTTCACAATGACCCTGCAAGGTGTTCTGCTCCACATTTTAAACTGAGGTCTGATGAGGTAAAGTGACCTGCCTGAGGTCTCACAGATGCCACGTAGCAGAATGAGGCACCCATCATTATTTCTGGTCCCTAACCACCATACTTCTCTGCTACTCAGAAGTTGGAGGTGTGAGTATTAGAAACAGCACAAAACCAACACAGGGATGGCAGTTGATAGCCAATGAACTGGAAACAAGAAAGCCAGCAGCTTCAGAATTGTGTAGTCCTTCAGAGCTCTACTGAGGATCCAGAATTAATGCTCTTTTAACAAAAACACTGAAGTATGTTATACTGTATTGCTGCTGTAACAAATTACCACCAATTTGGTGACCTAAATCAACACAGGTTAATATCTTATATTTCTGTAAATCAGAGTCTAAAATGAGTCTCACTGTGCTAAAATCAAGTTACAGCATTGTGTTTCTTCCGGGGGCTCTAGGGAATAGCCCACTTTCTTCCTAGGCTTGTGGCCCTTTTCTATCTGCAGAGGCAGCAATGGTCACTGGAGTCTGTCTCTCTCTGACAGTGTCACTCTGACTTGGACTCTCCTGTCTTCTAATTTCCCTTATGATTACTTTGGGCCCACTGGGATAATCCCAGAATAATCTATTTATTTTAAAGTCAAATGATTAGCAAGCTTAATACTATCAGCAACCTTATTTCTATGCTTGCCACATAACAAAACATATTCATAGGTTCCAGGGATTGGAACACAAACAGCTTAGAGGGGCCATTATTCTGCCTGCCATATACACTTTTTAAGAAAACCTTTAATCAATAATATTAAAGTGACTTTCAGTATTTTAATTATCTGGAAAATATGCATATATGATTTCTTGATGTTGCTGGGGAAAAAGAGGTACTTTTATTTTCTTGAAAGTTACTTTATTCTGGGAAAAAAAGCTATGTTATATTGAATATATAATAGTACTTACATGGTTAGGAGCCAGGGTAAATTATATAAATCATTACAAATAATCATACGTGACTGTATGGTAAATTGTTTTGCTACTCCAACATCACTGCAAACAGGTTGTGACCACCCTACGCACGTGACCAGGTGCACCAGTGTGACAGGCTGGCCTCTGCCAAAAATCCCCCTTCGTGCCTGCTCCTGACTACGACCTAGAGACATTCAGACATAGCAGTGCAATCCCCTCGCGCCTTTTGCTTGTGTACTCCACCCTGACACCCAACAAACGTACCTGCCCATGGGTGCTCACTCCCCCCACTCCCTGCCTCCCTGGTTGAACCTGCTCCCATGTGGTCCCTGTGTGGCATATGTGCCTCCCTCTTCTGGAACCTGTAAATATAATGAATCCTCTAATTTCATATGCCTCTCCAAGCGTGACGTTGAAATGACAGACGTGTTGAAATGCCCTTAAAGACCCTACAGGAAGCCTCATTCCCCCATTCACAGCACAGTGACTTCGCCATAACATACTTATCTCACTCATAATAGTCAGGTGAAAAAAAAAATCATTTTATAAAATAACTGGCATTGATGTTGTAACTATCTATGTAATTTTACTTCTTCTTGTATATCGGACAAATTCATGTGGTTGAAAGGCCCTGCCAGGCCCATCCAGGATGGATGCCCCACAGCTGTCATCCAGGTCCATCCCTGACCCCACACCATCACTCTAGGACACACTTTTTAGCATACCCAAATCCTTACTAAACCAAACAAATCCAACATTTTTCACATATACAATAAAGGAGATCAAATGTTTTAAGGGCTCAACTGGTCCACAGTTCCCACAGGTAACCATCTGCCCTCATGGCCATCTACTGAAAACCAAATGGTACCAAAGACAAAAAAGAAGAATCTAACTAGTGTTGTTTAAAAAATCACAGATTTTAAATGATTCTATACTCTATTAAAACTAATAATTGAAATTATTTTAAAAGATGTAATAAAAATCAAAAAAAATCAATTACATTTGTATTTTCTAACTACAAACATTGTTGGCTAAAAAAGATGGAAAAAAATTGATTCTAAAACAATTGAAACAAATATCCAATTTGAGAATTTAGTGTATGAGTGTTCCCGTTTCAGCAAGTTTGCCCAAATACTAAGTTATGCAGCAAATCACAGTTTGTCAGGTGTGGCACTGGGTAGCTTATAGTTATTAGTTTTGGTTCAATGCTTGTAGCCTTAGGAACAAAGGTGTTACATTCTATGCACATTTAAAAAGCAATTGTATAAGCTTAAAATGCCAACAGTTTCCCATAAATGTTGCTATAATTATTTCAAATAACCTAATAATATTCCAGGAAAAAAGTGACTTAACTGTGTTATGCCCAAGTCCATTTTATATATAAAACAACAGCATGACCCAGGAGGACTGGGAGATTTTTTTCTTTGTTTTGTTTTTCATCAAAATTTCTATTGTAGTTCAATTATAACTATGCTTTTCAAGAAGTCATCTTTAAGCAGGCATTAAAAAGATTCATTTGATTTAGAGGATACTGCCTTTTATGGAAGATTAATAGACTGGGGATATATACGAAAGGCTTCTTTTGTGGACTAAAAATCTCCAACCTGATCCATATCTACCAGCATAGGAAAATCATAAAAGATTGTTTTGTATTAAAGTCATTTACAATTTCATTGTTAGCCTATATACTGCTTTTTCTCAGGAATTCCATTTTCACAAGTGAAAATAACAGGAAAATGTGATCTATGCAAATATAAAGTCTACAAAAATGACCTACTAAAGGTTTTTCAATAAAAGGATCAGAACTTCTGAATAAGTTCTGATTTCCCTCCAAACAATCAAGTTTTTTGTTGGCTTTTATTTGTTCTTTATGAAGCATTCTTATTACCTGAGTGTATAGTGACAGTGAATGAAATGTATCTGGATAGCTTCTTCATACTGTGCTTCAGGATCTCACCTCCAACTGCTCTCTCTGCTTTCCTTAATAGCCAGTGATATTCATAGGTATTGGTCATGGCACTTGGAGTCCGTAGTGCTTAGGGGGCCAAAAAACAAACTGTTTCAGCCCTCAGCCTAAGCTCACCTGGTTAAGGTATACTAGGTAGACAAAATAAAATTGTTTTGTAGTTAAGAAATAATTAAGTACTCTTATAGTACAATTAATAAATAATACAATAATAAAGTGGCTTACTCATCACTGTAGATCTACTTTTGCCACAACCTTGTATATTTGAAATTTTTCATGATAACATTTTGTAGAAAAAAAGGTCAAATATAAGCACATTTAAACATTAGTATTCCTTAATTCTAAATCTTTGAATTTCTGAAAGTAAAGCTTTTAAACCTCCTATGCCTCAATCCTTAAGTCTTGGCTATTTCGAATTACTTGACCAATGTCCCAGATCCTGCCTGGTGTCACCCAGGGATGCTGCCACTTACAACCTATATAAAACACTGCAGCGAGGTTATATGGATAGGGCCTCCTCGTGCCTCCAAAGAAACAGCCCTCCAATTGACTTCCTGCATTTCTGAAAACAGGCCACCTAAAAATGACTTGGGTTCAAGCTGCCCCCAGTCATCAACACAGAGGCTGTTCAGGCTTCCCTGAAGGGCCAGCTTCCTCAGGGTGTTCTTCCACACAATCATCTAAATGTGATTTACCCACCTACAGTAGCACCAGCTTCAAGACTCTCTCAGACATACCTGTTGATGAGAGGAGTCGCTCCATGCATCCCACGGGTAGATACGAACTAGTCACATGCCCTAGTTTAAATGGTTATAGTCCCTAGTTTAAAAATGGCTGCACACAGTGAAAAGGGTACCAGTAGGAAGATGAGACAACTGGACTATTTATTACACATTTAACCAACATTTATTGAGCCAAGAATCTACTGGGATAGCCTGTCCAAAAAAAAAAAAAAAAAAAGTAGTTTCACTTAACAAGCTTATGATGACTCCCAATGAATTCCACATGCAGATTTATTTTAGTTAAAATATAAATTTCAATTAGTAATTTTTGTTTTTATTTTTATTTTTATGCAGTTGCCATATTAACAAAGCCTTAAAAGTCAAATATTATTATTAGCCTTCTAATAATAATTAGCAGTACCACAGCCCAACACATTTCCCATTTAAAATTTCCAAAAAGAGGCAACTGCTGTCAATTCTCTTAGCTATTTCATAATTTAAGGATCTATTGTTGTTTTAGTGAATGAACATTTCTAAGGTACTTAGTATGTCCCGGGAACTTTCTAAGCACTTTACTCTATTAAGTTATTGAGTCTTCACAATAACCTACAAGGCCACCATTCCTACTCTCCAGACAGAAAATCGAGTCAGGGAAAGGTCAAATACTTACCCAAGATCTCATGGA
The DNA here is from genome assembly GCA_004026545.1 of Mormoops blainvillei. Taxonomy (NCBI): domain Eukaryota; kingdom Metazoa; phylum Chordata; class Mammalia; order Chiroptera; family Mormoopidae; genus Mormoops; species Mormoops blainvillei. Next base: position 6,376 of record PVJD01008155.1, on the reverse strand, counting down.
AAGTAGGTCATAAAGCCAGGATTCTAACTCGAGCAAGTTAGGTTTAAACCCATGCTTATAACCACGATAATGTATCTATAGTTCTAAGTATTGGCCTTGAACTGCTTTTTTTAAAATTTTGATAATACTGATTTTCTATGGTGGAAAATTAGGATAATGTTTCACACAAAACACAAATGCACATGCACACACAAAAGACAAATGTACACATATACATTCCTCCCTTGTTACTCCAAAGTACTCACATTTATTGATAAATTACCATCCAGTTTACATTTTAATTAACAGCTGATCAATGTAATGCACTTTGATTATATTTCTTACATAGATTTTTTTAAAGACTTTATTTTCAAGAAAATTTTTGGATTTTAGTCATCACATATTTGATCTGTTTTATTAGTCACCTGAAGTAGACCATATGTCTGTGATTTTCTTTTTTTCTATTCTTAACTTCTCCCTGTCTTTTTTGTTTTGTTTTGTTTTGGGGTTTTTTGTCAACATTTTCCTGACACCACTTTCCCTAGCCCCACAACTCCCCCCGTCAATCTTTCCCCCATTTGGTTTTGTCAATGGGCCCTTTCTGCATGTTCCTTGATGACCCTTCCTCTCCTTTTCCCCCGTTATTCCCTTTCCTCCTCCCCTCTGGTTATTCTCAGTTTATTTTTTATTTCAGTGTTGCTGGTTCTATTTTGCTTGTTTGTTTGTTTTATTGATTAGATTCCACTTATAAGTGAGATCATATGGTATTTGTCTTTCACCACTTGGCTTATGTCACTTAGCATAATGCTCTCCAGTTTCATTCATGCTGTCATGAAGGGTAGTAGCTCTTTCTTTCTGCTGCATTGTATTCCATTGTGTAAATGTACCATAGTTTTTTATCTTAATAGGTTTAATTAAGCCCCTTTTCTCAACATAAACAGTTTTTTAGAAGATTCACTAGCTATACATAATGCAGAAGTTAACTCTCCAGGGTCTCCCAGATCATAATTGGCACATGTAATGCTGGTAAAGAATGTAGACTTAGTGCTGACTGGTGTGGTTCATTGGATTGTGTGCCAGCCTGTGAACCAAAGGGTCCCCGGTTCAATTCCCAGTCAAGGTACGTGCCTGGGTTGTGGGCCAGGTCCCCAGTAGGGGGTGCATGAGAGGCAACCACACATTGGTGTTTCTCTCCCTCTTTTCCCCTCTCTCTAAAAACAAAATATAAAATATAAAAATGAAATCTTTAAAAAAAATACAGACTTAACTGAAGGATTATATAAAATGCATTATTTATTAGTATATTTTTTCTCTTTTATCAGTAGGTATTTTATTACTAAGCTAACTGAAGTTGAAATAATGCACATTAATGGTGACAAGGCATGTAGGGAACTCTTTGAATTCCCCCAATTCCAGCTTGAAGAATGTACCACTCCCACCACCAGCCCCACACAGAAGAGCCCCAGAATGCCTGGGAAGAACAACTGAAGAGAACTTACCTGTTGCTCATTTTATTTTTCAAAAAAAAAAAATTAAGTCAAAATTATTTTATAGCTTTTATCAAGCTTTGAAAATCTGAGAAACACACAAAGAAAAAATTATGTGGGAAGAGAAATCAAATATTTAATTCAAAATTTGTAGATAATAACATTAGGAAATGTAACACTTAAAATTAGAGGTACATTAAATAACTAAAGGCATAGTATTGCTGAAAATGTCTTCAAATATGTTGAAAGTTAACTTTACTATTTTAAATGTACATAATTTGAAGTAGGATAACCTGTTTTGAAAAATAAATACATTTTTGCATGCAATTGATAATTTTAAAGCAAATCTTCAAATTTCTAAAAAAAAAAAAATCCCTTGTAAATAAAACTCCCCTTAGTTGTGTTGTTTATTTCCTTAGGTCTATATTCACAACACCAAATTAAAATAACTACATGGCATTAAAATATTTTAACAAGCTCACATATCAACTATTCAGCCTTTCTCCTTTATTAAAATCACCTTTCAAGTTTCAGCTTAGAAAGAAAAACATAAAGTATATCTTAAATACATACTGATAAGAAAGAAGTCTGAAGTTATAATATATTTATATTTATGTTGGAAGTTATCAGAATTACAAATCCCAGTATTTTATTTATAGATAATTTATTCTAGACCATATTTTTATAAGTACCTCACCGACTATGGAACAGTTCAGTAGAATTTAATCTTGTATTCAAAACCCAATCTTCCTGTGGTGCGTGCTTTGAAAATATTAACGTTTTTCCTCCAGTAACAGCTCAACACAGTAAGGAAAAATAAACCGCATAGCATAATTCATTCTGTCAGAAAGGAATCCATCAAGCCATCCTAGACAGTGGAGACTCAGAACCAGGACATGAGTAATGGTCAGCTCTGGAAGCTACAGAGGAGGTTCAAATCATAGTATACAGAGCAAACTGGCATAAAGAAAGGAAAACGTGGAGGCAGGAGGTTTCTGACAAGTGAGTCACCAACGCATGTATTCTGCATCTTTTGTAAAAACTAGAACTTTTAGATGGAGAGGGTAAATTTATCCAAAAAAAAAAAAAAGGAAGAAAGAAAATTGAAGAATTCGATTCAATAAGTTTTCAGCAACTAAACAAAAAATTTTAAGATTTTATCATCAGCTCAAATATATAATGTTGGTCCCTGAGACTAAATTTATTAACAAGTTTTATGGGCTTTACTAGCAGGCACAGTCCTACACAAGTCCTTCATCTACCTGTGAAGAGCAGACACTGCAGCTTGTGAGGCTGGTACACTTGATGGAGATAGAATTCCAAGTTCAAATGCAGCGACCCAGCAATAGTTTCTCTAGTCCCAAACCACTGCCAGTTAGCTTTTTCTTTTTAGATAACAGACTTGGGATCTGGGTCATGCCGCCAAGTGAGGTTGCTCTCCAAAAATGTGCCCTGTATATCAGCGGGTGGGTTTCCATCAAGTCCTATGATTCTAGGTTGTCAAGTTGGCCAAGTTCCGGCCTGGCAATAAGTGGAACGGATAACAGTTCCAATGAGCATTCTAAGAATTGAAAGCAATTAGTCTGAAGACTTATGAATATTTATTTATTTATTGCTGTGAGAGAGAAAGAGGGAGATGTGTGGTTGCATTCCCACACATGACCCTGCCAGGATGGAACCCTCAACCTGAGTATATGTCCTGACTGGAAATCGAACCTGACACTTTCCGTCTATGGGGCGATGCTCCAACCAACTGAGCCACATCAGCCAGGGGTATATATGCATCTTTAAAAAGAAGAATTGTATGTAAATTACAAAAAATTTTTTTCAAATGTAAGGATAGATAAAGAATAATCTAACAAGATATGAATAAGGTTACTGCTCTGTGTATGGAGTAATGCAGTCTAGATTCACTCTCCTAATGTAAACAATGAAAAATACTTGAAACAGCTGTTATCAGATAACAGGCAGCCCAGGCTACAAGAAATCCACTTTAAGTATAAAGATATGAATTAATTAAAGTAAATATATAGAGAAAGATACAATGCCAAAAAATTTTTTAATATCAGATGTAGTAGACTTAAAAACAAGGATTTTTCTTTTTCTAAATGAAGAGTGGAAGTAATGAAAACAAATCATAAAAGTAGCACACCAGAATTTTTGGCACCTACCCAGCTAGTATCCCAGGACATAGTAGAAAGAAAAGATGGGAGGCTGAGAAGAGGAACACAAATCACTAACAGGAAAGAGGAAACGGGGATAAGGAGAACATGGGCTGTAGATACAGAAATAATGAATGTAAAGGGCACAATTCCCAACTTCCCAACCTCATCTCCTTCTGGAGAAGGAATGCCTGGGGTAAAATTGTGTAAATATTCCAAATAGAGAGATTTTTTATGAAGATTCCACAATCAAAGAAACCTATGGGCAGGTATTTAGCCTACCTGTAATATGATTTCTGAATGTCCCTAGAAACAGTATTGTATACATAGAATTTTAAAGGCACTTCAGATTTCACTTACAAGACTTGACCTATATTAAAGAAAAACTGAAAACCCAACATATCAAAATGTCTGATATGTTGCTAAAGTGGTGTTTAGAGGGAAACTTATAGCTTTATATAATTATATTAGAGAACAAGGAAGGTCTAAAACACGTTTTTTGAGCTTTTACCTTAATAAGTGAGAAGACAATCAAATTAAACCCAAAGAAAGTAAATAAAGAAATAACATAAGATCAGAAATAAGTGAGAGAGAAAATGCACAAATGATACAATATCAGCAAATCAATAAACATGATACATCACATAAACAAAATGAAGGATAAAAATCACATGATTATATCTATAGATGCATAAGAAGCATTTGATAAAATCCAGCACATATTTGTGAGGGAACATAGCTCAATGTAATAAGGGACATTTATGACAAACCCACAGCCAACATCATATTCAATGGGCGAAAGCTAAAAATGTTTCCCCTAAGGTCAGGAGCAAGACAGGGATGTTCGCCTTCACCACTCTTACTCAACACTGTACCAAAAGTACTAGCAACAGCAATCAAAAAGAAATGAAAGATATCTAACTGGAAAGGAAGAAGTAAAGCTGTCACTATTTGCAGATGACATGATACTGTATATAGTGAACGCTAAAGAGTCCACCAAAAACCTACTAGAACTGATAAATGAATTCAGTAAAGTAGCAGGATACAAAATAAACTTCCAGAAATTAGTTATATTTTTATACATCAATAATGAACTATCAGAAAGGGGAACTAAGAAAACAATTACATTCACAATCACTTCAAAAAGAATCAAATATCTAGGAATAAATTTAACCAAGGGAGTAAAAAACCTCTACTCAGAAAATTATAAGACACTGAAGAAAGAAATTAAAGAAGATACAAATAAGTGTGATCCTATACCACGTTCATAGAAAGAATTAATGTCATTAAAATGTCCATATCTCCCAGAACAATCTATAAATTCATGCAACATATCAAGATACCAATGGTGTATTTCACAGAACTAGAACAAATATTCCAAAAACTTATATGGAACCACAAAAGACCCTGAAGAGCCTCAGCAGTCTCGAGAAAAAAGAACAAAGTTGGAGGAATCACATTACCTGATATCAAACTATACTACAAGGCCATAGTAATCAAAACAGCATGGTGCTGGCATAAAAGCAAACATACAGATCAATAGAACAGAATATAGAGCCCAAAAATATACCCACGCCACACCTTTTCAGTCAAGTAATATTTGACAAAGGAAGCAAAAACATACAATGAGGTAAAAATAGTCTATTCAATAAATGGTATTTGGAAAATGGACAGATACATGCAAAAAATGAAACTAGACCACCTTCGTATATTATATGCAAGATCAACTCAAAATGCATTAAAGAGTTAAATGTTAGACTTGAAACACAAAAATCCTAGATGAAAATAGGCAATAAAATCTCATACATTTCTCATAGTAATATTTCTTTCTGATATATTGCATCAGGCAAGGGAAACAAAAGACAAAATAAACCAATGGGACTATATCAAATTAAAAGGGTTTTGCACAGCAAAGAAAACTATTAACAAAATGAAAAGATAACCCATGGAATGGGAGAACATATTCACCAATGATAGATCTGATAAGGGGTTAATATCCAAAATTTTTAAAGACATATACAACTCAACACCAAGAAAACAAACAATTCAATTAAAAATTGGCAAAGGGCCTAAATAGACACTTCTCCAAAAAAGACATACAGGTGGCTGATAGACATATGAAAATATGCTCAGCCTCACTAATTATCAGAGATATGCAAATTAAAATCACAATGAGATATCACCTCACACCTGCCAGAATAGTTATCTTCAACAAATCAACAAACAATAAGTGCTAATGAGAATGTGGAGAAAATGGAACCGTCATGGACTATGGGAATGCAGATTGGTGCAGTCACTGTGGAAAGCAGTATGGAGTTTACCAGAAAAATTAAAAATGGAACTACCTTATGACCCAGTGATTCTGCATCTGGGAATTTATCCGAATAAACACAAAACACTAATTTGAAAGAATATTTGCACCCCCATGTTCATTGCAGTATTACTTACAATAGCCAAGGTTTGGAAGCACCCAAATGTCCATCAGTAGATGAATGGGTCAAAAATCTGTGGTACATGTACACAGTGGAATACTACTCAGTCATTAACAGAAGGAAATCTTACTTTTGGGGACAGCACGGATGGACCGGAAGGGTATTACACCAAGTAAATAGGCCAGTCAGAGAAAAATAAATACTATGCAATTTCACTCATATGTGGAATATAATGAACAAAATAAATAAACAAACAAAATAGAAACAGACTCATAAATAGAGAACAGACTGACAAGTGTCAGAAAGGGAGGAGGTT
>PVJD01008154.1:31550-75732 GCA_004026545.1 Mormoops blainvillei | reverse complement strand
GGACAAATGTAATAGCATAATCAATAAAATATACCAAAAAGAAAGAAAGAAAGAACAATTCCCTCCCCAAGCAGAGACATGGAGGAAAGGTCAACTCTGGTCACTTTTTGTATAGATAGTTTCAGGGTCAACAATGATTTCACTGGATAGAAAAGATCACAGTAATAAAACACTTTGCATTCAAATTGAGTGTTTTCATTTTCAAAGGGCCCTTATCTGCCATCTGATCGTATCCTCCTATCAGTCCTGGGAGAGCACAGGCTGGGCCTTCCTAGCCCGCTCCCGAGGCAGGAGACTGAGGCACAGTCTTGTCCCAAGATGCCACACAGGGGGTGTGATGAAGGGTGGTGGTCACCGCCATTGCCAGCCCCCAGCCCAACTAGCCCTCCCAGATCTGGTAGCCTTCCAGCAGAGGAAATTTGGGGGCAGGGGTATCGCCTCTGCCAGTGGGGACCAGGGCTCAACCTTGCAAAGCCCTGGCTCCTTGGCCACCCCTGCCTGGGATATCCAGGTGAGATGCCAGCTGCTACCCACCCGGCAAGACTCAGCTGACGCAGCATACAGGAAGTGCAAGGGAACTGAGACACTCTCTGTAAGGAGTTCAGTAAATGACCAAACAGTCATTTCTTCTAACACAGGACAAGGTCCCTTAGTGGTATTTCTCAGGAGGAGGCCAAGTCCAGTGTCCTCGCTGGCAGTCCCCCAGCCAGCCGGGCACAAACACACCCTCAAACTTGTAATACTAGGGTCAGGACCCTGGATAATTTAATTCATGATCATTATCAAGAGCCATACAGAACCTACAAAAGGGCAAGAGAGGCAAAGCTCTCTTCCAAACCTGTGGTTGGTTTCAACAGGGGGAAGGGGGGGTGCTTTCAGATGGAAATGAGGCAGCTCCTCACCAGTGGCCTGAGAAAAGAGCCTCTCACCCACCAGAGAGAGAGCAAATGGATCGGGCACACTGGTGGATCAAGTTCAAGTACGCAGTGAACAATTTCATGGTGGAAATAAAGGGCTCCATTTGTTTGGCAAAACACAGGGTGGTTTAATCGCCAGGAGGGAGGAGTGTCTAAAACAGCTACACGGTGGCCATTGGCCCAGGTTTTCCGGAAGCGGCGGAGGGTGGTGAGGACAAGGACTCCCTTTTCATCTGCAGGCCCCTTGCAGAGGGAGCTGGGGAAGCTTTGCGGCCATCTTGCGTTGTTGGTATCTCCATTGTCTGCATTTTGGTCTGGCTGGGCAGCTACGCTCCAGACAAGGGCAGGTGGGGCAGCTCTTGCCCCGGTGTTAGGAGAGAGGCGGAAGGGAAACCCAGGGAGGCGGCAGGGAGAGGTGGATGCTGGGGAGCACTGCCTAGGCCTGGGGATGCAGCATGAAATCCCGCGGCCTCTGAGCCACTAACGCAGCCCAGGAGGGTCAACTGATCCCCACCCTGGCACCTACAGACATACAGAGCATCCCTCAAGTACAGACACACCAATACACACTGACAACCCCCACACAGAACTGTCAGCTGTAGCAAGTAAAAAGACAAGATGCCAGTTAAACTTAAATTTCAAATAAATGACAAATCACTTTTCGTATACGTCCCACATATTGCACTCGGTATATACTTATACTAAAAAAATTTGCTAACTTGAAAGTCAAGTTTAATAGGATTTCTGTATTTAGAAACAGGGTTGTGTGGCAACCCTGGTCCCACACAAACACAAACTAGGTCTTGAAAACTCACAGAGAAAGTCACACACACACACACACACACACAAGAACACAAACATACACATACCCATGTGCACACACAAACAAACCTACCTGCCTTGCAGTGTCCACGTGAAGGGGAAAGCAAGAGCCAGAATGAAGACCCCCCACCCCTCCATAGTCCCCTGTCTTCTGCCTCTGGGCTCAGAACACGCAGAGTCCCTGCACCATGGGGCCGCTGGGCATCCAGGTCCCAGATGGGGACGGGGGTGCCCTGACACAGCAGGACAGTGGCCAGAGCCTGCCCGGGCCCAGCTTCTGGGCTCTGGCCTGGAAGACAAGGCACAGCCCTGTGAGCCTTGGCAAGTGCAGGCAAGGGGCCGGGGGCTCCCAGGCTGGAGGTTCATCCTGGAGCCCACTGGTAGGGCCCCATTGGGAGCCCTGTTTCCTTTCATCTGCTGCCACTGCTTTGGCCCCAATCTCCAACTCGCTGAGCATTTACTGGGCAGCACCAAGGGCTTGGTGGCAGGCTCAGTACCAAAGACATAGCTCCCACTAAAGCCACAGCCCAGCACGCCACAAACTCAGCAATGACCTGCCCAGCACTTGCTGAATGCACACAAGCCAAGCATGTGGAAATGGCGGTAATTTCGCTGAATCCTCCCAGCAAGCCTAGGAGGCAGCCCTTTTTATTATTATATTTACTGTTCTATTACTCAAGAACATGCAGGTAGGGAGTGGCAACGCCTGAAGGAGACAAATGCCAGCCTTGGAACTTGCAGTAACAGCAACAACAATGTGGGGCAGGTGGCCTCTCTGGGGTGAGGCCACCTGCCAGAGTCTGAAGCCAGAGCCTAGCCAACGGGGAGTGGTGGGGGTGACTGGGCCTCAGGGGTGCCAGGGTGTGCACTGAAGTAGGTGAAACTGAGGTGGGCGATACCATTCTGAAGGGTGCATTTTGGGAGGATGATCCCTGCAGAGCCTTGGGGAGCTGGGAGGCAGGGAGATATCTCACCAGCACGTGAATTCAGCACAGACCGCCCTCTGGCCCGGCCAGCCTGCTGCTGGGAACATCTTACAGAAACACGGGGCGCCGAGTGCCGACTGCCAGGATAATCATCACCACATCATTTGCAATAAGGAAAAAAAGGAGAAACCATTCAAAGACCTATCGATAGAGCACTGGCTAAATTAAAGCACAGCGGAGCCACACAGCTGAATAACTACCCCAAGAGGGAGGTGGAACGCTCAGGTTCCAGTGTGAGACGACGTCAAACATACGTCGGTGAGTAAAAAGGGGGCTTTCCAAACAACAAATATAGCATTATCCTATTTTTATTTTTAAAAGATTAAAATTAAACAATTTAGATTTATGTGCAAATATACGTCCTTGCATATACTTAGAGAAAGGTGTGGAAGACTGTACCTCAGCCCTCCCTGGTGTCCCCTCTGAGAAGCAAGAGTGAAGAGAGCCAGATAAAAGAGGACTTTAGCTTTTTACTTTATGTAGATGGCATTGTTTAAATTCTTTACAATGGGCAAATAATCATTTATATTGCGAATAAACAGAACGAAAACAAGAAATTATTCTCGGACCATGCAGACTTTCATCCAGCCCCATTCCTAGAGGCCAGGGCTCACAACTCCATCAGGACAGCACAGACTCTAAATGGAAAATGAAGAGAGCAGCAGTTGCTCCCTCCCGGGCGCCACACGCCTTCCAACTTAAGCCAAGTTTCCAGGTCACAAAGTCGTCCTTATCCAGACACACAAAACACACGTCCCAGTGCAAAGACCCAAGCCGTGCCCAGGTTTCTCCAGAACACGAGTCTGAGAGGCAAGGCGGGCCCGCGCACATTCGGGGGAGAGGGACCAGACAGGTGGGGGCACAGAGGCAAGGAAACCCAAGGGGCAGCCTCCACGATCCCCAAACGGCACAGGAATACAAAGCTGCCCAGAGCCCCCGCCAGGCTGTTTCTAAGACGCCCTGGAACACAGCGAGAGAAATGAGGAGAAGGAAAACCAACAAATTCCTAACACCGAGCCACACCTGGAGCATGTTACAGGTGTCTGCCCTTCTCCGTGTTCTTGAAAATCCCAGCTTTCTCCTTTGTGTCTTCCAGGTCCTTGTTCTGCGTGCCAGCCCTCCTATCTTCCTCTTTGCCTCTAACTTTCCTGTTGAAACCACCTCCCCAGCAGCTTTTAACCAGCCTCTCCTCCTCCAGGGCTTCAATCTCAGACCCCAGCCTGCATAGGACCCCCGCTTCCCCACTGGTGAGGTCCAAGGAGTCAAATGCAGCCAAGACTCTGTGGTTACATTTGGGAGAAGCAAAGGAGGAGACCTATGGGCTGTGAGTAAGCTGACAACTTCCCGCTGGTGCTAAGAAGAAAGGGCACAAGCCTGCTCCTCAGTGGAACAGCCCCACAAATACAGGGCTCTCCGGCCTCTCTGGAATCTCTGTTGATGGTCAGAAGTCCTGTCACCTCCACATGAAGTTGCCTGCAAGGAGGGCCATATAGGAAGCCTTGTGCTGCTCAGATAACTAAAAAAAAAAAAAAAAAAAAGGAAAATGTGCCATCTGCTTATTAGTGAGCGTTTTCGAGGCAGATGCTTAAATATGCATGCCCAGACATTACAAAACTTCAGGGGGAAATGTTAATTTCAATAACCTGAGTTCTTGTGCTGGCAAAAAAATCATCTTTCTTTTCTCTTTCTCCTTGGTGACTTGGTACTTCAGAGTCATAGCAGATTTTGGGAGCTGTGTGAAGTAGAAACCCAAACCCATCTTAAGGTGATGTTTAGGAGGGGACAAATAAGTCACCATTCCTTCCCTCCTTTCTATCTCCCACCCAAAAATCAATGGCGCAATCTTGGTGCCCTGCCATAGGGGTAAAAAAAATCACTCAGTACCCCGATCCTGCCCTTGACGCCAAACAATCGCAAAGTTGAGAGCAGGGTACCTGTCACCCTCTCCTCTGCGGAGTCCTGCAAGTTAAGCACTTGCTGCAACTCTACTCCAGAGCTGTGTGCATTTCCAGAGTAGCTATACCCATGCTCCCATGGGACACTGGGGTGGGTACAAAGCCCCTTAACCTGAGACTCTCAGAGGAAATATTTTCAGCATTGTGGGCCATACAGTCTCTGTCCCAACTACTCGACTGTCCCATTGTAGCAGGAAAGCAACCACAGACAATACTACATGAATGGGTGTGGTTGTATGCCAATAAAACTTTATTTACAAACACAGGCAGGGGGCCAGCTTTGGCCCTTGGACCACAGTCTGCCTCCTCCACTAGGAGAATAGGAACTGATCCATCCCGTAAAACAGCACCTAGCTCAGTTCCTGGCACATAGGAGCTCCTCAAATACTTGGTGAAGGAATGAGAAAGGCCAATGACCCTCAATGTAGAGAGGTGACAGTCTCCCAATGGCACCATCTTGTGCCAAGGAGCTCCTCCAGGGCAGGGCTCTCCACAAAGCCTGAGGCCTTTTCCAAGGCAATGTGGAAGGGACAGCCAGGCATTGTAGGACGAGCAGAGGTTTTGGAGTCATACACACAAACTACAGTCTTGCAAGAGAGTCAAGACCATGAGCATCCTGTGTTTCATTGCACACACCCTGGCTGGGTGCTGGACTACCCAGAGTTACGGTGAATCTTTGTACCCCCCACAACTGGCCTCCATTAAGATTCCAGCAACAGCTGATGAGCATGATATATTAAACCCAACGGGTTCTCTTCAACACAACTGACCCCTATCCTTCTCCCTCTCCTGCCTGTAGAGCCACATGTTCCCTGCCTACTGATCCTCTGACCCTTCTCTTGTATTCTTCTCTCATCACTGAGATTTCCAAAGGCTTATACCAAGGCCCCTTCTCTTGCCACTCGGCTCTCTCCCTCGTCAATCTCGGGTGTTCTCATGACCTCAACCACATCTGTACTGATGAATCCATCCCCAGGCCCATCTATAATGTTAGACATTGCCACGCGGGCCTCAGGGTGACCTCAGCCAGACTCCAAAATCAAATTCATGGTCTTCCCTGCCATTCTGCCATTCATTCTGCCCTGTCATTCATCAACTTGACCCTGCCTCCTTCACATTTCCAATACTCAAAAGAGGGTTAAGTCCTTTGGAATGTATCTCACAAGCTTTCCTCAGTTCAGACACACAACTCCACCATACCACCACCACCATTACCCAAGCCACCAGCACTCCTGACAGAGACCCCTGTCCCAGTGCCCAGATGGGTCTCCTTCCTGCTCTTTGAGCACCAAGTCATGTTCCAGAGGACACAAAAGGACAAGAACCATCTTACTAAAATGTTAAAAATTAGGAGGACACTGGCCTGCAGTCCAAGTCTTCCAGCTGAGAAGCCCAAATCAAGCTCCGGTTGGCCAGAACTGGGGTTAAATATTTCCAAAAGGATTAAAGCCAAAGGCGACACAGCTCGCTCCATAAAACCGCCGCAGGCACAGAGATGCTCGCCTCCCTGAAGGGGTCTGAGCCATCCAGTATGCAGCCTGTGCCCCTCTGCTCTAGCTGAAATGAAGGCTCTCCAGGCCTTTTTTCTCCTCCAAGGACCCTCCATCAACCTGTACCCCACTGTCGGCCCTTGGAGGATGAGGAAACCCTCTACTGTACCCCGCTCACGCACTGCAGCCCTCAGAAGCTAGCCTCACAAATTATAGGAGAGCCGAGGCAGACACGCCGCATTCCCGTGGGCGGCCATGTCTTCATGTCAGTTTGAGAGATTGTTGCCAGGGAAATATCTATATCTCAGCAGAGAGAACTTCAGCTCTGTGGCATCCAGCTGTGCTCAAATGGGAATCCTAAAATCCAGATGTTGGTCCAAATACCCCGTCTCTGCAAGCCAGCTTCGGAATTCTCCAGTGTAAGAGTGAACTTCAAGTGCCACCTGCTCTGCCTACCTACATCCCTGCCTCCTGGAATCCCAGGCCTGAGAACCAGGGGAGGAATTGGTGGGGAACCAGTGAGTTCCTTGTAGAAAGCCAAGGTGCTCCCCGAATCCGATCTGAGTTCTACATGAACGATGTTCCCCCTGGCACTTCACCAGTGGATAGGGGATGAAGGATGAAGTCTGATTCACCCAAATAATTAAAATATGAAATTTTGAAAAAATGACCATTTGTTTTGTGCTTTTTCAGTATCTAAATACTATAAGCATTTTCCACTTATTATCTTGTTATTTTACTGAATGCTCCCATAACCTTACACTGAGATTGTGTCTCATTATCTCCATTTTACAGATGAGGAAAATGAGGCCCACTGAGGTTGTGTAAATTTTTCAAGGCCGCAGAGCTTACAAGTGGTACGGCAGGGGCCCAAGCTCAACACCCACACTCTAAAACATTTTTGCAAATGTAGACCAGTGGCTCTCAGCCCAGTTGATTTCACCTGCCTCCTTCCCCAGCCCCAGACATTGGGCAATATCTGGGGACATTTTTGGTTGTCACAGCTGGGGATGGTGGAGCAGTGCTGCCAGCAATCGGTAGGCAGAGGCCCAGGATGCTGCTAAGCATCCTACAGCGCACAGGAGGGCCCCCACAACAGAATTATCTGGCCTCAAATATCGACAGTGCCGACGTGGAGACACCCAGGTACAGACCGTCACCAGCAAGAAAGGGAAGACCTGCAGCCTGGATCCGCCCCTCCCAGGAGCCCCATGCTGATGATAACCTTCCACTCCAGTCCCAACCCCAGGGACCCTTGAGTGGAGAATCCATGCAGGGATTTCAGGGATTCTGATGAGTTGCTATGCTTGAACTCTCAGTTCTTCCCCACGCAACCCAGAAATCTATGCCAAGCTGCCTGATCTCGGGGAAGGCTGAACAGCAGCTGAGGGTGTTAACAATTGCCTAGGAGAGGCTTTTCTCTCCGTCCAAGAAGAGCTGTGGGTAGGACTCCCCCTGGGGTCACTCTAAAGGAACCAATAAAAGCTCTGGGAGGACTAGTTTTTTGATACCTTCTCAACTGCACTGGTCCCAGAGGAGAGGCTGAAGGAATCTGTGAAACTCCTTATGCCTGGTGGAGTATCAGCCCTCACTAGACACACACCCTCCTTCCATCGCACCTCCAGTAGGGCTCAGGCACTGCAGGGATCCTTGGGCTCTAGGTCACTTCCTAAAAGTATCCCCTAGCAACCACCTGAGGGGGCAGCCCCCTCCTTAAAGAAAAGAGACAAGCCCAGGAGTCACTCTGAGGGCAACCAGTCACATGTAAACCTCTGACACCCGGAGCGCTGGACCTGGTGATGGAAAAGGGTATTTTATCCTTAGAAACATCTGGATACAATATGGACAGGGAGGTGATGCCCATGTAGCTTCTGCAGAGAAAAGCCCAAAATGATCTGCATCTAAAAATAAGATGCTATTAAAGAACAAGGATGTTTTTGACATTTTAGCCAAGTAATGGTCTGCACAGACAAAATCTCGTGCAAAAGCCTGCTGTTCTTCCTGATCCATTTGGATGTGGTCTATGAGTGAAGAAATGGGCTCTGCCTAAGGAAATAGCTGCTGCCCCTGGCACCAGCCTGAAACTGCTTTGTGGTCCTTTAACGGAAATATTCCTATAGAAACTGAAAAGGGGGAGAAATCTGCCTGGTGGGCATTGTGGGCAGCCAAGGCTGTAGTGAACCTTTAAAGTTGAAAACCAAGATGCCATGTCCATGAGGCACTGCGGGCCCCGGGAGATCCAGGTGCCCCCAAAGGAGTGAGTCGTATTCAGACTCAGGAAACAAAAACAGTTTCTGTTTGTTACGACATAATCCTTCAAACTGTGGGATCCCCATTTCCCTTTGTCAACCAAAAATTTCAATCGGGTTTCTGCCTTTTAAAAATTGCATCATCTACGTACAATTCCTGTGACCTCCAGAAAGCATTTAACATGGAAATTCTGGAGACCCTTGTCTCTTATCATGCAGCCCAGAACCAAACATGGCAGCAGTAAGCCACATGGAGTGAATTTCAGTACTAAATCACATTTATTAAGTACATGCTACATGGCAGGTGCAATGCTAAGTGCCTTCTATGGATAATCTTTACTTAATCTCAGGACTAATAACCCCATGAAATGAGGCCTGTTGATGTATCCATTTCACCACTGAGGACACTAAGGCTCAGAGATGTTAAACAACTTGGGTCAGGCTCACCCAGCTAAGGAGGGCCAGAGCTAGGATTCAAACCCAAGTGGGCTGGCTCCAAACCCACATTCCCAAGCGGGCCACTGCCCTTGGTCACTCCATTCAGGTATCCTGGTCTTTGGCAAAGTTCCATGTAAAAGAGGGAGGTGATGGGAGGAGGGAGGGGCTACTAACAGTAGTGAAAGTTTCACAGGATTGCACCGCCCCCATCATTGTGTTTTAGACACAGGACCTCTCTCCCCACCACACTGCGACACGACTCCCTTCTCATCCTTTCCACGATGTGTCCCAGGAAGGCTTCCAAAAGTATTATCCCTCTCCTGGAATCTCAGAGAGAAATTCACCTGATTTTGGTGTCCAGGTGGTCCAGGATCTGAACATGATGACAGTCCCAGAGAGGCACGCCGAGTCAGCTGGGCTGTGATGCAGCCTAACTATCGGGGGGAGGCTGTGCTGCTTGCGTGGGTTTGGGAGAAAGAAGGAGAACTGTCCGTCATGGGGCTTACCAGTCACTAATCACATTTTTAAGACAAGCTTAGTAACCAAGCAAATGGTCGAAAATAAAAATATTTGGAAGAAGCAAAAAGGTCAACCCCAACATCCATTAAAAACTCTCAAGGTGGCAGCCCTCACAGTGGGGACAGCCATTCAGTCAACCCTCATCTGTCCTCCAGACACTTGTGTTCCCCAGTGTAAGGTCAGCCAGGTCACAACTGGAAGATTTAGGAGAAAAAGCAGAAAGTGGGGGCTAGGGGGTCAAGCTAGCCGCGGAGATGCATCCCACACACACCTAATGACTCACATACCCGCAAACATACCCAACAAATCACCCTCACACATACCCTCAGCCGGCAGCGAGCAGAGGCAGGCAGCACCCGAGGGTTTGCACAGAACTTTGCCTCTGTCCCTCTCTGAAGGGATGGGGAGAGGAGAGTGACTTGGGAGTGGAAGCCGCTTCCATTCTCCCTGAACTCTCACTGCCCAACCAGAATGGGAGCCAAGACAGGAAGATGCCGGGCAGGCGAGGGGCTTGGTGAGCTGCTGCCAGCCCACACGCTGACATGGCAGGGTCTGGCAGAGCTCGTTTGGTTCCCCAGCCAAGTCCCTTACCAGGGGAGAGGCACACACAACCAGCAAAGTCCCAGAGAGACGCCTAAAACAGTGCTGTCCAGGATAGCGGTGCTGGGTGAGGGCTGCTCAGAACAACCCTACCTCCTTCCCCTCCTGGGGGCCCCCAAGGACGCAGAGCTCTCCCCTCTCCTTTTCAACCAACCGTAGAGCCCAGGGGTCTCCCAGCCAGCAACGACGTCAGGGAGAATCAATGAGTCCATGCTAAATAAACAAGGGAGTTGCCATCAATAACGGAACATCTAGTTTCCCAGAAGGTTCCCACCAGCTGTCACACCGCGCCCGCCCGCCCGCAGGAGTTGCTGCCCAATTACCAACTTGGACCTGACGGCGGACAGACGGGGAGCATCCCTGCCACCCCCCAGCCGCATCCCTCCTGCGCCCCTGCTCACTTACACCTCTGCCTTCGACAGCTGTCTGGGCGCCCGTCTCTTCCCTGCCCAGACGTGCAGCGTCTTCTCCCTCCTCCTGCGCTGCGCTTCCGCCTTCCAGCCCCAGCCTCAACCTCTTCTCCTCCGGAGGGGCATCCTCCTGCTCCCGCCTCTGCCGGCCATCCCTGCCTCTGAGCTTGCCCGTGTCTTCGGGGCTGCCGGAAGGGCTGGCCATGGCTCCCGGGGGCTCTGCCTGCACTTGAGGAAGACGAAGGACCCTGCAGCCTACGGAACCCAGCGGCCTGTCGGTGGGAGACGGGGTTTCTGAGCGCGGCCTCGGTGGGTTCGCGCGGCTCAGAGCTGGACTCCTCCGTGGACCACTTCTGTCTCTCTGCCGCCCCCTGCTGGCCACTCGCCCGCACCGCGGGCAAGCGTGGAAGAGGCCTGCGCTGGTCTCACCTCCAGGACAGACCGCTCAGACCACTGGCTCTCCCCTGCCTAGGGCCAGGCCCACTCTGGCAAATTCCTGCCCCCAGGTCGCACCCACTGGTCTCCCCGACCAAGGAAGTGAGGAGAGAAAGCACAGATAGACGTTCGCCTCTCCCAACGCCCTGCAAGGACGGACACTCTTGTTTCTGGTGCTATTCTGCATCGTAAATGATTTGGAGGTGGCCAGGAAAAGGAGGCCGCTCAAAACGCATTGAGAATTTGGCCTGAAAGATAACATTCTTAATGCACAGACCTCATCTTTCAAAGCTGTGCTTACCTATCAGGGTTGTTTATCAAGCGTCTATGGCCCAGGCATAGCCATGCAGGAGGCAGTTATACGAGATGATCATGCAGGCATTTGCTCTGCCACTGTGGAGCCCAGTGCCTGGTGGTGGTGATCGATGGACATTGTCAACAGGGCAAAGGACTGCAAAGAAGTGATGGGAACTGGGAACCTATAACAGAAGGGCCTCTTCGCAGGTCTGGGCCTGGGAGAGGGGCAGAGGAGTAAGCACTGGACGGAGACTATAAGATGAGTAGTTCGCAGCCATGCGAAGGGTGTTCAGGCAGTGGGGAAGCACACGCATCAGCTCAGAGGCTGGGAGACAGGCAGCAAGGAGCCTGCAGGGCTGCAGCAAGGTGGTGGAGGGGAAAGCAGTGTGGTGGGTGGGGCAGTCGCCCAAGATCAGACCAGCTAGAGGACTGCTGCGGGGCTCCACACGGAAGCAGCGCAGACGGAGGGACTTGAACCAGGAGCTGTCTTTTTGGCATGGAAACAAGTGTTTTGCCCAGTGCCCAGTGCAGGCTGAGTAAGCGCCAGGTTCCTCTGTTCCCTGATCTTCCCCAGCCCAGTCTTCAGGCCATATTGCAATTGCTTGTGCAACTGTTGCTCCCACCTCCCCAACTACCTCTGCCTCGTTTGTGATTTTAATTTTAAAAACTGTCACAGTGGGTGGCACATAGTAGGTGCTCAAACAATGTTGGGTGAGTCAATGAATCCGCTGCCACCGAGGGTTGTCTGCATCCTACAGCTTCCCCTGCTTGCTCCAGCACCTTCCTCTCTCCTCCATCTCTTCCTTCCCCACAACAAATAATTCTAATAACCACAGATGGTCTCTGAGACTCTCTTCTATCACTTTCCACATGTTAATTCATCTAAATGCCACCATAACCCTGTTATTACCCCCACTATACAGAGGAAGAGACTGAGGCATAAAAAAGGTAAGTGACAGGCCCAAGGCACACTAATAATGGGAACTGCTGCCACTGAATTGGGAAACCTAAATGGAATGACAGTCATTGGAACCTTGGATGACAAGGGCCAAGTGGAGGCACTCAACCACCGAAGCAAGTTGGTATGGTTATTGTAAAGAACAGCAGAGTCAAAGCAGCAGTCAGAAACATCTGACTCTCACTGATCGGTGGCATTGGCTAACTGGCCGCAATGTTCCCAGAAGTGACACAGGTGAGAAAGGAGCCTACTGAATTCTTGCTTGATCTGTATAAGCAGAAGAGTTCTAGGTCCAGTGAACGAAAGTCTAAATGGAATCACAAAAATAGAGTCATGACCTCTCAATCAATTTCCAGACTTGAGCTAGTTTACAGACCCAGGATCCCTTGAATGAAGAAGAGGCTGGGCCCCCTTGAGGAAGGACCCTGGTACACTGTCAAAATGAATACCATTAATCTTCCTCCCAGTGCTCCCTCAAGGAATCTACAGCCTTTTACCAGAGAGCCTGCACTGGGGAAAAGGAACTCAGACCTTTCCAAGATCAATGGATAGGGTTGCAGCCTCTGCACTGACACTAATTCCAGGAAACCCAAAAGGTCACTGGGGTCCACCAGTCACAGTAGGGCGTATGGAGGTCAGGTGACCGATGGAGTTTTAGCTCAGGCCCATCTCCCAGTGCATCCAGTGGGTCCCCACATCCATCCTATGGTTACTATACAGTGGCAAGCTGGGTTTACGAGGGTGTCCAAATTAGAGGCTGTGCTCCTAACCAAAAATAAAAAATAAAAAGTCTGACACCTCTAAGAAGAAAGTATAATTCAGGTTTTCAGTCCCCACACCCCTAGCCTGGCCCAAAGTCAAAGTGCCAACCCCATTTCTGCAGCATTTAAAGCTAGGCAGAAAATTTGGGATCATCAAAAAGTCAGAGGGCCTGCCATCAAAAGGAAGGGTACAAGTTTATCAAGCCAGTGGAGCTAGATCCCCCAGGGACCACCCTCAACTTCCCAGCAGCATGACTGGGAAAGTGAGGGGAAGGTCAGACAAAGGTAAACCCTTTCACCCTCACCTGGGAAATCTTCTGTAAGTTCTCTAGAAGGCTACCTCAGGCATAGAAAAAATAAGTAACAAAACAATTCGCTAAAGTGATGGAAATTGTGGAAGAGGCTATGGGCTATTTGAAGAAACATACACCCTTTGCATTGGCGGGGTGCTTGGACTACCACCCTAACCCACACACCCACAGAAAAGGCGCGCTTGAGCCCTGGTTGGTGTGGCTCAGTGGACTGAGCGTCAGCCAAAAGGTCGCTGGTTCCTGGTTGGAGCACCTGCCTGGGCTGTGGGCCAGGTCCCCAGGTGTGGGTGTGCAGGAGGCAACTGATCAATGTTTCTCTCCCTTTCTTTCTGCCTCCCTCCCCTCTCTCTAAAAATAAATAAATTAAATATTTTAAAAGATGAAAAGGTGGGCTTGACCTCAAAGGGAGCCTTGGATAACCCATAAGGGAGAATCCAACACAAGTGTTCAATTGCAAGTCGTTTATTTTGGAGGTGATTTTAGGAAACTCTGGTGATAGGCTGGGGACATGAAGTGGAGAAGGGAGAGCATCTTATAAAGGGTTTGCTGTCAACCAGGTTACCCCTGTAGATACCTACAGCTAATCCAACTGGGAGGAAATGTAGATGGTGCACCTCAGGATTGTCCCAACTCAGGGTACAGGAGCTGGGGTATTAGCCCGCAAAGTATCACATCTGGACTGACGGCTACTCCCTGAGGGTCTTAATTCCCAAGCACCTCTGGCAAAGTGGGGACTGAGAGCCATAGAGAGCTCAGGCAAAGGCAGGTCAGCAAACGCAGAAGCGGTGAGGGCGAGGGATACGGGCGAGGGTCTCAGCAACATCTGCTACAGAGCCTAACCCTGCAGCGGCCAAGCTGGCTCCAGCCAGAAGGAGCTAAGCGGGGTAGAACCAGGAGAACTTTGGTGTGGTGATGGAGAAGCTCCTTTGGCAGGTCACCCTTCCACAGGGGGGATTAGAAGTCAGGTTAGCTCAGCTGGAGCTCTAGGGGCAGAGCTCACCTGGAGTTCTGGCTTCACTTCTAGTCATGTAACTTCTAACAGGGAAACTGAACTTTGGGAGCTTCAGTTTTCTCTGGAAAATAGGTATCACGGTACCTCATGGGATTATTGTGAGAAGTGAACAATTGTGCATAGAAAGCTCTTAGGCTGGCATAGCATAAGGGCTCAAAAAACAGTGCATCTATTTTTAAATATCATTAACTTATGTGTTTTCTTTTTTTTAACCCTCACTGGAGGATATGTCTATTAATTTCAGAGGGAAAGGAAAGGGGGGAGCAGAGAGAGAGAAAGAGAGGAAGAAAGAGAAAGAGAAAGAGAGAGAGAGAGAGAGAGACATCAATGTGAGAGAGAAACAGATCAATTGCCTCCCGTATACACCCCGACCAGAGATTGAACACAGAACCTAGGTATGCATCCTCACCCGGAATCAAACCTGCAACCACTTGGAGTAGAAGGTGATGCTCCAACCAACTGAGCCGGTCAGGGTTCAGGTGTGTGTTTGTTTTTTATAGGGAAGGCAAGTCTGGCCCTGAAGTTAGAGCATCCTGAGGCTTCCAGATGTGAGG
This sequence comes from Mormoops blainvillei, assembly GCA_004026545.1. Taxonomy (NCBI): domain Eukaryota; kingdom Metazoa; phylum Chordata; class Mammalia; order Chiroptera; family Mormoopidae; genus Mormoops; species Mormoops blainvillei. Next base: position 61,018 of record PVJD01008154.1, on the reverse strand, counting down.
GGAGAAGGAGGAAGACTGAATACGGATGAGACTGACAGCCAAAGACAAGAAGTCAGAGGCAAGAGCCGGGGCAGGGACGGTGGGGCAGGAGTGGAGGGGTGCCACTGCACCCTGAGCTGGAGCCAGGTCTGCCACAAGAAGCTCTGAGCCTGACATCTTAAGCTGGTCATGAATTAGGGCATGAGGAGCATAAGACCCACAGCTTCCCTGCTTCCCTCCCTAGCCATTCGGGAGATATAGGGAGAAATGCAGCAGCTAGAACTACCCTCTTTCCACTAATGCCCACATTAGGTTGTTAGCTGAGAGGGTCAGGGCTCCATCAAGATGAAACAATCACTCTCCCTATCCCAGCTATCTGAGCACTGACCCTCATAAGGAAAGACCCCTGGTCCCAAGGCATTGATGCATCCTCTCCAAAGGGAAATCACAACATGGGGTTCTGACCCTTCCAAACCTATGACTTCTTTGGGCAACTGTTCCACAAGCCACGTAGCATCTGGTGCCACCTACACAACATGTACAGCATGTCCATTGGCTGTCAGCCATAACCCTCAGTGTCAGCCATGGCTTCTAATGACAACCATCCCCCCCAACACACTGAACTGAAAAATCAGGATTTGTGTTGCTCTGCACCATTGCTGAGAATCCCATAAATCCTATCTAATTTCCCATCAGTGGCCTCTCTCCTCCCAAACTATCCCCCCAGGGGCCACATAACTTTGCTTATAGTCTCCCTGCTTCTACTTCATTTGGAATGCGTGTGTATCATTGTGTCTTGCACCTGTCAATTACATGGGGACCCATAGGTTCCTACCAGGGCCATCAACAAGCTTTCTACAGCCCTACTATGAGGATATAATCCTGCAGGCGGTTCACTTTAATTTTAAATTTTCTTGTTATATTATCAAGATGTAAATGGCATTGCAACAAATCACCCAATTCCAGATTCAAAAGTGTCACTTTGCACCCATCTTGTCTTTAATTCTGGGATAAAACTAAAATCTTACATTTTTCTTCTTCTCCTCCCAAGTCTCATTTCAATCCAGTTCTTCACCTACTTAAACAATTCATGCACAGTGTCCCCGATGGGCTCTCCCTCTCATCCCAGCACCCAAATTTTTCCCTCCTCAGCTCTGAACCAAAATGGTGAGCAGGCATCTTCCAGGACAAGGGTGCAGACATCAGATGTCAGCATTTATCTAAACCATTACTGCCAGCCCTTCCTAGAGGCATCTTGGATGCATGGATATTTGTCTTGACCGACCAAATCTCCCCTCCTCTTGTTCTTGCTAAATGGGTGTGTGCTGTGTCCTACTGTTTACTGCCACGGGATCCTGATTGCTGTGAAAACCTTTGAGTACATATACAACACTTAGAGCAAAGATGAATCTCTGCCTTCACCCTGGCATGACTGCACCATAAATTGAAGAGTTTATGGAAGAGAATGTTAAAGGCAGTGCCCACATAGCCTGTGTGTGTGAGACACAGCACTGGGAGAGAAGGAAGACGTCACCTCCCATTCCCAACGCCATCGTCTTGAGCCATGAGACGGCCCCAGGCAGGGCCATGGGGCAGAAACGGGAGTGAGCACAGCGAGTCTTGGAGCAGATGGGGGCCCTGAACTCAGAGGCTTCTAGACAGACTCACAGCCAACCCATCTGGGGCCCTCAGACTCTCAAAATCTCACTATGACCAGAGTTTGATGTTTCTGCGTATCATACTTTTTTCCAGACAAATCTAGGTAACTCATCGTGTGAAGGGGAGATTAAAATTATTTTTGTGGGCAATAGGATAAAAGCCTATAATAGCTCATAAACTATTGAGCCACTGAAATTATACCATATTTTGTCATGTATAATGAGCACATTTTTGCTCAAATTTTTGAGTGAAAAATAAGGATGCACCTTATAAATGGGTAATACCTGAAATACCTTGCATCAGTTCTTGTGTTTTGTAATTGTTTGTTACATAAATTTCTTGTACCATAATATGTTCAAAAATAAATGCTAAAATTCCTTTACAATACAAAAAACAAGTATCTAAATATAAATAAATAAATAATTGAGTTAAAAAATTAAAACGAGTTTTTTTCTTTTCATGAAAATTTTGGCCAAAAACATGGGTGCACATTATACACAGCAAAATACAGTATGTACATATTTCCTTTTCTCTCAGGAGATATGATTCCACATTTAAATTTACAAGGAGTTCCATGACCCCCACAAAGGAAGAAACGCTAACCTGTGCATTTACCCCAATATTTAATATACCTCGGTTTTGAACAGGACCGAGGAACGGGGGAAAGAGGAAATGCCTTCGGGTGCCTCCACTGTGTGAGGTACTTTACATGAACGATCTCATTTCTTTCTCATCCTAACTTTATGAAGTAATTATTGTCAGCAGCCTCATTTTTCAGATAAAAAGACTGAGGACAGAGTACAAGTCACTTCCACATGCCATCCCGTGGATAAGAACCATGGTAATAACATTAGCAAAATAATAATAGCTGCTGTTTTGAAAGCTTACTGTGTGCCAGACACTGTTCTAAACGCTTCATGTGTGTTAGCTAATTAAATCTTCACTACAAACCGCTGAGGTGGATATTATCATTATAATCGTTGTTGTCATTAATATCCTTATTTTACAGAGGAGGAGGCTGAAGCTTTAAGGAGTTAAACTGATCCAAGGTCACCCCACTCAACTGTCTGCCTCAAACCAGACTCAACCTCTCAGTGACACCACCTCCCAGAACTTTCTGGTCATCACTATAACATCAGACTCACTTGGCTGTTTAGGACCAGCAAAGATCAGGATGTGTGATATAATAATCCCGGGGTTAACATTAGCAAGAGACTCATCCTTACTTCTCTCTTGTGTTCAAACACAGCTCACCACCCATGAGACTCCACGCCCATACTAGTAACAAAACAAGAGGTGAAGAAAGCTCACAGAAGACCAGAGTAAGTGATGGAAATGAGGTTTGAACCCAGGTGCACCTGTGCCCTCAGCCTGGGTGCTAAGCCATGATGCAGCCACCTGCCAAAATCTTATCTTCCTGCATGGAAAGCCCTGGACTTAGTGGAGAGCAGCGAGTCCCTGGAAGGTCCGTGTGAGGCACAGAGGGCAGATGGCAAGCCCTGGTCACCTCCAGAAGATTTTACCAGAGACAACCAAAAAGCAACCATGTGGGTTGGGAGAGGCCCTTGATTGTCCAAACAGAACAAGAAATTCCCCATCCCTTGGGCCAAGCAAGGAGTCAAACCTCCTAAGACAGAAAGGAACTGTCTTTCATCTTTCCTCTCACAAAGCTGCCAACCTTCATCAAGTCCCAGTGGGCAAGGGCAGCTGTGTTTGTGTTCCAGCTATGCTCTATACTGCTTTATAAGCTTGAATAAAATAATCTGCCAAGCAATGGCTCCAATGCCAAATAGAATTCATATAGTAATAATAACTCTTGTTCTTACACACATGCAAACACAGACACACACACCCCTGAGAAGGTGAGTGGAAATGCTTGCAAAAAATACAAAAAAGGAGTTGTCTCTATTGTGAGCCTGTAGCATTTGACCCCTTATCTAGGCAGAAATCATTGCACTGCTATCTGTATACAAGCATCTTTTTCCTCAATAGTTCTCTCTCTCTGCCTCTCCCTCTCTCCCCCTCCCTCCCTTTTCCTGTTCCATCTGTTCCCTCTAGGCCTTCTCCTATTTTATCAGTACATAACCCTTGATCGCCCTAGCACATAGCCCCTTTCTTGCTGGCTGGGTCGTTTCCTTACAATCCCTCTCAGCTAGGCTTGTAGTTCAGCACCAAGGCCAGAGCAAGCCTGGCTGTTTCCTTCAGCGGAGCACATGCCTGGATTTCTGCCTCACCCTCTCTGGGCATCCTTCCCTCTCACACCTTCACACACCCCTTCTTCCTCCCCGCCCTTCTCTCCCTCTCTCATCCTTCCTGATTCCCTCTCTTTCTCTTCCCCTCTACCTAATACTATTTGAGCACACCTGTGATGATGTCAACGTTGTGCCCAAGAAGGGAAGTTTCTATGATAGATACAGGGACACAGCTTGTGCAGGTACCAGACACAAGCACTACCTGGAGATATCTTATCTAGGCTCGGATGTCTGGCTGATTTGGGCACTGGGCCCTTGTAGAAGGGACAAGGGATAGGAGGGGTTAAATACTGGGGTCTACACTGCACTTGCTGGTCCCAGGATGCATTAATTCCAAACACAACATTTTCCATCCCAGTCCAGAGCAGGGAATATCTTGGGGGAATAAATGGGCTAAGAAGTGAGGACTCAGGTTCTTTCTTACCACACACTCGTACTTGCTACCATCTCTTACTTGCAATTAAGAAAGGAGAGTCCATGTTACATATACCCAAGTGTGTGTGTAACTGGCTCAGCGTGTACATAGATGCTGTGGTGGGGCAAGGGAGTTGGGGTGGTGGGGAGAGAGGGAGGCAACCATGAACAACCCTAGCAATAGGATGAGACACAGGCCAAATCAGTCTAAGAGCAGAAAGAAAACAAACAGATATTACCCACCTAGGAACAGGTTTGTTATCTTGCACAAATAATTCTAAAGGAACTAATATTTTCGAACAGTTGATAGGCCCAGGCACTGCTTGTTGCTTTACATGCATCTTGCCATCCGATTATGACAACGATTCTATGAGTTAGGCACTATTTCCATTAGACAGATGAGAACACTGAAGCTCAGAGAAATTAAGTAACTTGACCAGTCACACAGTTAGTAAGCGACAGACACAAGCATAAGCATCTAAAAAGCGGGGGCAGAAATTAGTCCTATGAATAGATGTTCAATGAATTAGAGCTTTGCAAGCTTAGAAGTTACTTTCCCCCATCTTCCAATCTCAACACCGAAAAAATATTTATAAAGACAACGATAATGAGTTCTTCTCTGTGCGTACGGACTAGCAAAGGAAAGGAAATTGACTTAAATCAAATCTTACGTGTTTTTAACTGGATAAATGATAGACCTTACTGTCAGGGTATATTTTTTAGGCCAGGACATTGATGCTGTGATGCAAACAGCACCAGACAAGGTCGCTGGGGGACCTGAATTTGAATTCAGACTCTCCCACTATCTTGGCAAGCTGCTTCAGCTCTCTAGGTCTTAACCTCCCTCCACAACGCCTGCCCTCCGTTGCCAAAAAGGAGTGGTCCCAACCAGGTTATCTGATGATTCCTCCAGCTAGAACAGCTTGTGTTCCCAAAAGTTGCTTCATAACAAGGCTTGCTTCTCTGTAAGAGCCATAAAAAAAAAGAGAGAGAGAGAGGAGCATGGGGCTTCTCTATGTCCCCAACCAGGCGCTTAAGGAGCAGGGCATCCCCGTCCACTAATGGGGGCCACCTCTGACTTCACCCCCTGACATCCCCCTGGAAAATGCTCACTGGGTCTGCCTGAAGTGCCAATTGATCCCCTGTCCCTCTGAAGCCAGTCACATGTCTACCCCCTTCAGGTGCTAATCCATCAGCTGGGTTTCCTAGGGAAACAACTCATTCTTAAGCTCTTTTTTATGGCTTTTATCCAGAATTGATTTGAATAAATCAGTCTAACGCTCTCCCTACAATGGAACCAACTGTAAAAGAGCTTTATTTGCTCCGCTTTCAAAGCGGGTTGGAGTTACCTTCTTCCTATTCCCGGGCTGATGAGGCGGGGGGCGGGGGGGAAAGGAAACATGCACAATGAATTCAACTAAAGAGGATTCTTCAAAAGGTGGAGACCCAAAATCCCACCAGGATTCTCCAGCAAAAAATGTCCCCTACAGGACCCACACCTGGAGAAGGAGGCCGGAGGTGACCAGGTAGAATTCATCTGCTCCTAATGCTAATAATGCCCTGAGACGATACCCGCTGTGCCAACCCAGAGGCTGGGGGCAACAAACTTTCCCTGAAAGCTTGTTTCCCTGGCTCTTCTGATTCCTCATCTCTCTGAAAGGACAGAGCAAGAGCCAACCTCCACTGAGCCCTGACCATGTGCCAGGCACTGCGCCAAGTCTCAGAGGCACCTCCGAGTCAACAGTCCCAGCTGCCGGAGCTTTCTTTCTATGCTGCAAATGCCCCCAAAGTCTTGCCTACCACAGGACCTTGACATGTGCCATTCCCTCTGTCTCTCTCATTTTTTATTATTTATTTGTAGAGAGAGGGTAAGGGAGGGAGAAAGAGAGGGAGAGAAACACCAATGCAAGAGAGAAACACTGATCGGTTGCCTCTCGGGCGCTCCCCACCAGGGGACCAAACCACCAACCCAAGCATGCGCCTTAACCAGGAATCAAACCAGTGACATTTCGCCCCACGGGATGATGCCCAACCAACCGAGCCACACTGGCCAGGGCTCTGCCTCTCTTTAATTCCCCCCACACACCCATCTCTGCAAGGCTGACTCCTTCTCTTCCTTAACACCTCTTCTCCAATGCCAATATGCAGCAGCAAGAAAGAAGGAACTCCTACTTTTTGCGACAGCATGGATGGAACTGGAGGGCATTATGCTAAGTGAAATAAGCAAGGCAGTGAAAGGCAAATACCATATGATCTCATCTATTAGAGGAACCTGATGAACTAAACAAACAAACGAACAAAATAGAACCAGAGGCATGGAAACAAGGAAGCGACTGACAGCGATCAGAGGGGAGTGGGGACGGGGATAATGGTGGAAAGGGAAAGGGCTAGTCAAAGAACATGTATGAATGACCCACAGACATGGACAGTGTGGGGGTTGACTGTGGGAGTGGGGGTGAGCTGGGCGGAGAAGGGCAAAGGGGGAAAAATTGGGACAACTGTAATAGAATAACAAAAAATTTTTTTAAAAGGACAAAGCAAAAATGGTTCTGATTTTTACCATTTAAGAGATGGAAAAATTAAGGCTGGACACCCTGATTTATCCAAGCCTGGCCAATCGGGCGTCCGAGCAAGGCGAGAGCCCATGTGGCCAGCACTTTTCCCACCAGAGAAGAGGAAGTAAAACCCAAGACTGTCCCCTCTCCATTGAGGACTAGAGGCCACCATACCCCATCAGTAAGGATGTCATAGCTCAGTTCAGAGACCAGGGAATGGGACTTCAGCACTTGCCCAGCTTCCCTTCCCAGGGGGTCCTAACAAGCTACGAAGACCAGGCCAAGGGCCCTGGCTGACAGTGCAATAAAGGGACCAAGGCGGCCACATTGAGGTTGAGCTCAGAGGCCCCTTACTCTTCAATGAACACGTCGGTGAGAATGTCTCCCACCCAAGGGAGCGCAATCATGAAGTGGTTTGACTTTCACAACCAAGTAGAGGCCAAGACCACATACACTTTTATTCACTGTTATTCCTGGCCCTCTTGGCAAAGAGCAGCCCTTGATAATTATTTGCTGAATGAGTGAATGAGTAAACTGATGGTTGAATGAATGAAAGTTTGAATAAATATTTCATAGCAATAATGATAATAACCCTTATTTGTCCATCTTTCCCCTTTCTCTCCCTAACCCCTGATTTGGAGGGGGCAGAACATTACAATAGCTAAGAGGGCAAACTTTGAAACCAGACTGCCTTAGTTCAAATCCCAGCGCCACCACTTATTAACTGTGCCTCAGTTTCCCCATCTATGACACGGAGGTGTCAATCTTTTCCTAATGAGACTGTGAGGATTGGAGGAGTTTGCACATAAACAGCACTTGAAATATTGTCTGGCACACGGCAATGACTCAAAGTAAGTGTTAGCTGTTACTATTACCATAGCAGCTTTTCTCTGTCTGTTTATTGTTTTCAGCCTTATTTGTTTTGCTTCTTGCTATAGGCTTCCTTGAGCTCCTTTGCAGAAGATGCAGGACGCAAATCAATTTAATAAATGAACTATTCAAATACAACATTTACGAGGTGGAGTTCATCTAACAGATTGTCTCCTAACGAGGCACCCTTGTACATGAAACTGTCTCATTTGGTAATACTTTTTGAAATGTTAAACGCTCATACCCTCTGCCCCGGAAACCTCACTTCTAGGGAATGATCCTTGAGCTACACTCACATGAGTCACCAAGATGGTATATAAAGGAATTCACTGCAGCATCATTCGGGAAAGCAAATAATCAGAAACAACATCCATGTCCACACAGGGAAGATGGGCTAAATAAATTTATGGTGTGACCATAAAGCAGAATATATGCGGCCACTAAAAAATGGAACAAAGTTTTATGTATTGACATGGAAAGATCCCCAAGACATATATATATTCTTTATGGGAAAAAAAAAAAGAAGTTGCAGAATGCTGTTTAGACCTTGACTTCATCTGTGCTTCTAAACACTCACACACACACGGACATGCTCACACATACGTACACATACACGCACACCGGAGTCATCCACATTTTACAGATGAAGAAACTGAGGTTCAGAACCCTGAGGTCTCGGGGTTAGGAAATGGCAGCTTATGCTCTTCCCGCTCGGCCTGTGGCAGGTTCTCAGCACTGAGAGACACATGGGAGATCAGAGCGAGCAGGGTCTCAAGGAGCGCTCCTGGAAATGGATAAAGAGAAACTAAAACAGCCACCATGCTGACACTGAGCAGAGCCTTGCGGTGCAAACTGGTTCTTTTTTCCTAATTTAGTCTCGATGTCTTCTGGTATCTCTCTCTTTCTGAGCTCACCATTTTGGATAACCATTTCTAAAAATGTGTCATTCTCCAAAAATTAAATAAAAGATAAAAATTTAAAAAACATAACGTAGTATAACTTGCTTCAACATGGATAAACATAAAGACATGCTCGGTGAAATAAGCCAGACAGAAATAAGTAGATCTTGTATAGATCTACTTATGTGAGGTACCAGCTGTCATCAAATTCATAAGCAGAAAGTAGAATAGAAAAAAAAAAAAAAGAAAGTAGAACGGTAGCTGGGGGAGACGAGAATAGGCATTAACATTTAATGGGCGCGGAGTTTCGGACTGGAAGGATGAAAAGTTCTGGAGATGGATGGTGGTGATGATTGCACAACGATATGAACTACTTTACATCACTAAATATTACACTTAAAATGGTTAAAATGGTAAATTTTAATGTTATGTATATTTTATCAACAACAAAAAAGTTTTATAACGCTGCTTTTCTCCTAAACCACATGGATAAAACCTGAGGGAGATGAGTGGGATCAGAGTTAAAGGCAAAAAATGTTGAGCTGTGAGTACCACACACCCGCCCCTCACCCTAGTTGTCCCCAGTCTACCCCCTGCCTTCAACCTGAAGCAGTTGGTTAAAACTCTTTTGTCTTGATTTTCTTTGAGAAAACATTTTATCCAAATCAATGTATCCATAACAATTATGAATTACTTCCAAATGTAGTCAAAAGACGAACAAAGGTCTCATGAGTGACAACACTCCTGGGCCCCAAATTCATTCTCTCCTGCTCTGAGTACATTGTCCACATAATGGGAGTTTCCACTCTGGCATACAATCCTGGTTTGCAATAACTTGAAGAATGTATAGCCTTCCCTCATGAAATCACCCTAAAAAATTTAAGGTGTGTCCCCCAAACCACTCAGGTTCACTTACGCAACCAGATCCACAGATTCATTCCAATCTATCTGAACCTTGGACTGGTTAGAATGCTCTTGAAGTCAAGTAACAGAAAATCCAGACTCAATGGCTCGCCCAATGAGGAAATTTGTGTGGTCTGCTCACACAAATGGCAAGCCAGTGGTAGAGCAGGATCCAGGAGCCTTATGCATCTGGATAATTCCATCAAGATCCCAGACTCTTTCCATCTCTCTTCTCTGCCAACTTCAATATGCACTGCATCCTGAGGCTGGTTCCCTGCCTGGACACAGCACGGCTGTGGTGTCATTTGGGGCTTTGTGTTCCACTTTCACTCCCAGGAGGATGCAGGGAAACCCTCTCCTCCACACATGAAAAATAAGTTCGCTTAGCATAACTAAGTCAACCTTAGGACATGTTGATCAGACAGATAACAGTCACCAGGGTAATGACATGTACCAATCAGCCTAACTCCAGGGACGGCAAACTATAGTCTTCAGGTCAAATCTGTCCCACCAGCTGATTTTGTAAAAAAAGTTTTATTGAAATATAGCTATGTCCACTCATTCATATATTGCCCATGGCTACTTTCTCTCTACAATGGCAGAGAATGGTTGCAACAGAGATATTCTTAGATATGTCCGTTCCCAAGCCAATCAATGTGACCAGCAGGATCAAGCCCTCTGATTGGGCAAGCTTGAATCACATGACCACCCTGAACCACAAGAATTGAACAAGATTGCTCTGAAAGTGGGAAAGAGTTGCTCTCCAAAGGAAGAGGCGCTGACTTGCCCTTTATACCTGATAGTCAACAAGTACATTTAAAGAACATAGGAATATATAGGGCCAGGTGTGTACTTGAAATATCGGGGGGGACCACCCTGTGAAGTACATGATTGTTGAACCACTATGCTGTACATCTGCAACTAATACAGAATAATATTAAATGTAAACTGTAATTTAAAAAAAACATAGGAAATCACAAAGTGTTCTAAGTAGGTCGCTACGAGTGATGCTCTAGGACCCCAAACCTTGTTGTTAAAAAATAAATAAATAAACACTTTGATGCTTTGGGCACCCTCTTCTTAGCTTTTCCCTACCCAGGTCTGAAGAACCATAGCCATTACCAAATTAATGGCTATAGTAACAAGTGGGCTACTTGTTTGTTGGTTTTGATTCAGTAAAGAAAGATGTGAACTCCAGGGCCTCCTGGGAGGCTGCCAGATAAAGAACCACACGGTTAAAATTCACTCTTGGACCCCACACTCATAACAAATGCAATCATGCTTTTATACATCTGGCATTAAGAAACAGTAATCTTCCAGCAAGTCTGAAATCTCACTCAGTATATTTTCTCATCCTTGTCGCCAGAACACAAAATTTAACCCGAAGATATTCCTGAGTTAGTAGGAAGCTCAACAATATTTCTGCCCCGATTAACCCCTGCACTTCAGTTCCAGCTATGCCTGGGAATTCACAGCGACTCCTTATTGGGAAAATACTGCATTTGTCCCTTCGATAGTAAGGGCTGTTGCTTACCATAAGTAGTGAGGTTTTTCCAAAACAAGAAAGAAATATATCCCCTTTATTCTGTAACCCAAGAAGAAAATAAAACACAGATTCTCACAAACAGGAGCAGGTTGGATTGTGCTTGTTATTCTCAGCTTTGAGGCTGCATTGATTACTTCTAGATGAAAAAAAAAGTTCCCTTTCTAATATACAGGCACTCCACATCAGATTTATATGCTTGAGTTTAAAGGAAGCCAAGTAAAGTTATCTGTTCTTGTTGTACCTGATTAACCTCAATACACAATCCTACAAATCAATAGTTAATTAAAAATGTGGCACTGCCTGTGTAGTTAAGTGACCTCATCCCTCTGCAAACACTACCCACCTTCTACATTATTTAGCTAAAAATCATGGAGGCCACCCTCTAGGACAGTGTAGAATTATACAGACAAGAAAATAAACATATGTGCAAAATATGCCTACGCAAAAACCTCAAATGTAATATTTTGGCTGTACTTACAACCCAAGGCATCTCTAAGAAGCTACCATTTTTGATTGGCAGAGGTTCCCAACTCTTGGCATCATTTCCTCCTATGGCCACAGCCCATATCCTCAGCATAGTCAAGATTTGTGAAGATGATCCCATGATAACTGGAAGTACTGGGTTTCCATTTTCAAATTGCCTCCGGGCAAAGAGCCTAAGAACCCGCCCTTACCCTGATCTCATATTCACTCATGCTTCAAAGCTACAAATAATCAAGGACAGTAAGGCATAACTGATTTATCTGTCATTTCCTGGTTACGGATAACTCTCTGTGGGTTTCTTTGTTTTAACTTCACACTCATTTCTGCCATAACAAAACCATGTATCTTATTCATAAAGGTATTGGTTGCCTGCCTCATTCCAAAGAGAAGTTGAAGTGGCCAAGAAATAGTGCACTGCAAAGAGATTTGTCAGAATCACTCATTGTGATAGACCCACTTCACAGTGATTTCTCCTGGTGGCCCTGTCTGTGCTACCACTCCCCCTGCCCAGGTTCTTCTAGTAACAGCTGCACCCAACCCAACCTTGGACTAAAGTTTCACCAATCATAGTACCTCAAATCCCTAGTCTACATGTGGAAAAGGGGCCCAGAAGGACCCACCATAACCCTTTCCTGGGAATTTTCACGTTGGAGCCAGGAGAGGGAAGTCAATTTTCTTCCTGAAAATGAAGTTATAAGGATGAATTCCCAAGACACTCCTGCCAAGAACCCCACCAAATATAAAAATTCCATCTAAAGTAGGAGCAAAAGAAAAAAAAAAGGGATATAGAGGTGAGAGGGAGGGATAACATGGGCAAGAGAGAGCTGCTCCCTGGTCTGGTTCTATCAACCAACACACTCCCTTTTCTGTTTCAGTGAGTTATATGCAGAACTCCGGAAGAATATCTCATGAAGAGAAGACACCCATCCCTCTGGCCTTTACTGAAGTCAATGTTCACGTATTTTAACCGATCCTCAACACCCAGCTTAGCTGACAGAAACCAAAAGGCCAAGAACCTCACCAGTCAAGCGCAAAGGCCATTGGTTCCTGCCCCTCTGTCCTCCTCAGCTGCAGAACCTGGGGAAGACTCCACTCATTAAACCAACCCCTACCCAAGAAACCAGGCAATCGGGGGTACCAGACCACTCCTCTTGAACTGCCTGGGAGTGGGTGCCTGGGAACACGGGCTTGGCACTTGTGCCTGCCGTTAGCCAATAGGCGACCTAAAGACAAGAGCAACCTGGGAGGCAGGAAAGCACCTGTAAGCACTTCTTCCCTGGATATCCAAATAATCTAGGTAATAGGGGAAGGACCAAAGGATCCCAGGGGGAGAAGAGTTTCCAAGAAGAATGGGGAGACTCTGAGGGGACCACCTATAGAGATGAGAGAGTGTCTGCAGCCATTTGAGAGGAAGCCGGCAGCATTAAACGGGGGCATTGAAGATGTCAGCCCAGTCTGGGCAAGGAAGCTCAGGTGCACCAGCCATGGTCCCTGGAAGCCACCCTGCTGCTGCAGGATTATTTGTAGTGGTCCTGCAATAAGACTGAGGGATCCACCAGCATGCCCAGCAAGCCACAGACAGACTCCGAGTCTTTATTAACAATAGGTAACGAATCCTGAGCACTTTCTAGGTGCCAGGAAATGCAATGAGAGCTTACCAGGCATTATATCAATTCATTCTTGGAATAACCCTTTGAGACATGGATTCCGTTTCATCTCCATATTACAGATGAGGAGATTAAGATTCACAGAAGTAACTCACTTTCGCCAAGTCAGTGTCACAGCCAGAACTCTAGGTGAGTTCTTTCTGACCCCAAAGCCGCTATGACCAGACTCTCCCAGCTCCCCCCAAGATAATAGACTGTATTGCCCATATCTTTAGGCAAAGGATAGAACCATTTTCCCAATTCTCAGAGTACCAAAATTGAATTAAGAATCAGCACTGGTTCAGAATTGCAGCTGGTAGTCCCAACCCCATGGCTACACTACCTTGGATAGCGACACCAACCCAAAGCCTACCTACACTTTCCATTCTCCTCTGTACATCATAACTGAATGCTGGGATTTGCCACCCCCTCATTAAAGCTACGGTGGTTCCCTCAAACTCACTCTGCTCAGTATCCCTGCCCCTCCTCATGCACCCACCCCAGGGAAGCCCAGAATGCCTCATTGTCAAATCCACTCACATACTGACAAAGGGTCATAATTTTCCATCTCAAGTTCACAGCCAAAGTCCACACTGGGCACAAATGAGAGGATGCTTTGGCTTATTTCCAATAAAATTAAAGTACAGGGTGGAGGAGAAATGAGGAAGACCAGCGCTAAGGCTGCACCATGTCCCATAAATGACAACTGCTGCACACTCATGTCAGAAATCCATGGCTATAAAAGCCACAAGCAAATTAGGAATGAGTCCAAAGTGGTGATGTCATGTGAGAACATCTTTATGTAGCACCACTGCCTTGCAAGGAGGCTGGTGCTCGCCTCCTGGTCAGACAAAGTTCTCACACCCTGGTGATGCTTCCCACAAAGAGAAGAAGGTGGAGAAAAGGCAGAATGAATTCTAGAGTTACTACTTCTCTCAAAGAAGCCAGGGTGGACAGGAAACACAGCCACCCTTTCATTCTCCATGAAAAGCATTCCAAGAAAGATGGGATAGTAGACATTTGCTGGTCCGTGGCTAACGCGACTAGCACCAAGATATGTCTTTGGGAGGTCAACAAAAGTTTACTGTCACCCATCTAATGCCAACAAGAGTCCCCAATCTTAGTTTCAGTAAAAGGAGATGTTTTATTCAGGTAAACAGTTTGCAAATCAGGGAAACGTACCCTTGGGTACAGTTTATAGAGAAAATGTCACCTCCACCCCAAACTCCCCGTCCCCGAGGAATCCAAATTTGCACAGTTTGATTGGTCTAAATAGTACTATCCTGAATGGTCAGAATTGTGCATCTTTATTTGCCATCAGAGAACCACTCTGATTGATCAGTGAAGATGCAAATAGGTATATAACTGTGCAGCTCTGATTGGACAGGGCAGGTTTCAGCCCATTGGTTGAAATGCCATCCCAGGGACTCCTTTATGCGGGTCAGCTAAGCTGGCGGGAACGCAGCACAGGAACTGAAGGTTTAGTCTTCTGCTCTTCCCTGATACACATTGTGTATGACAGGCTGCTGCAAACACACACTGCTAGATTTTGATTATGAGTTTGGGCCCTGTTAACCACATGCAGTCCTTTTGGTAGGTATATTTCTTCTCCAGGTCACCAGGGAGAAGTCTTCATTGTGTACGGCCTTGGCAGGGCGCATATCCTAAAGTCCATTTCCCACTGCCAACCCCCTTCCCAAACACCCACTATGCTTGCTACTAGGGCTCTGACTCATGAACAAGAGCTGCAAAGACAGAGGTCAGTTCTGTCCCAATGGATAGCTCCAGGTGGCTGGCTCCACACCCTCTCCCACCCCACATCCATCCCTGCCAGTTCCCCAAGTTTGGTCCCACAGCTACCTGTGTATTCTGAGAGCCGCCCTGAAACTTTCAGTGAACTCCCTGTTTGCTTCATAAACGAGGTTAGTTGCTGTTGCTTGCAGCCAAGAATCCTGACTGATACACACTTTATTGTGTTCATTGTGTTTTGTTTTCAGAGCCAGCAGCCCTAAGGATATTTCAAACTGTGGGCATTGGTGCAACTCTATCCAAAGGAACCGGAAACCATATAGATGTTTGCCAGGAAGAAGTGCTTACAGGTGCTTGAGGAAAGGTGCACAATAGTGATATAGACAGTGAGGCCCAAGCTGGGGGGCCAAGTCCTCTCTTTCATACCTCAGGGCCTCCACACTTGCTTCTCCCTCAGCTTTCCCTCTGTCTAACACCTACCCCTCCTCCGAGTCTCAGCCTACGTGTCACTGAGAACTGGCCATCATGGGCTGACTTAGTGTTTGTTGGTTTAAGGTCCATGTGCCCTACCAGACTTAAGTTTCAGGATGCAGGGACAAGAGCTATTTTTCTCACCCCGCTCTCCCCAACGCCTATCATAGCCTGGCATATAATAGACACTCCAAAAAGCCTTTGTGAAGGAATTCACATTTATGGGCTAGGATCACCCATTCAAATTATTACTACTACTACTACTACTACTACTACTACTACTACTACTACTGCTATTTTAAACCCTCACAACACCCGCAAGATAGATATTACTATCCCTGTTTTACACGTGAGGCGTCTGAGAAACAAAGAAGTTAAGGAATTTGCCATAAATCACCTAGATGATCCAGGGTGGAAAGGGAATTTGAACCCAGGCATTCTGACTCCAGAAGCCTCTTAATCGCAGGGGCCTAATGCCAGGTAGATGTTCTGATTCTTTCTGTGCAAGAAACTACCCCAAAACTGAGTGGCTTAAAAAAAATGCGTCATTTCTTCCGCCAACAAATCTGCGATGTAGGCAGGGTTCCCCAGGAAAGGTCCGCTTCTGCCCTTCACAGTGTCAGCCATGGTGTCTTTGTTGCCAGGCAGGAACCAGACGAGGGCAGGTCTGTGCCACAGGCCAGCCTGCAGTGTGTAGGTTCTTGACATCATGTAGAAAAGATTCCACAAGTCCAGGCGATTTTGAGAGTACATTTTTTAAGACTGGGGGCAGTGAAACAAAGGAAGGACTTAGGGTCAAAGAAGTAACAGGAGCCCTAACTGGTGTGGCCCTGTGCATTGGGTGTCGTCCCATAAGCCAAAAGTTTCCTGGTCAGGGCACATGCCTGGGTTTCAGGCCAGCTCCCCAGCTGGAGGTGTGCAAGAGGCAGCCAACCGATGTTTCTCTCCCTCTCTTTCTCCCTCCCTTCAGCTGTCTCTAAAAATAAATAAATAAAATCTTAAAAATTTAGAAGAAGAAGATGTAGCAGGAGAAAGCATAGGCAGTGCTCTGCTTTGGCTCCCTAGAAAAGTGATAGAAAAGAAGTGAAGGTCACAGAGACAGAAGTGAGTTAAGGCAGGGCTGCTGTTAGCTCACCAGGAAGTCAGAGAAAAGGGGGCCCCGGAGACAGATCAGGATGTAAGCCCGGGTGGACCTGCCCACTGCGCCCCTGGCTGCAAGTCTTCTTGAGGCCCTTAGAGTTTAGGAGGAAATAAAAGGTTCATGTCCAGGAAGGGACATGGGTGTGCTCTAGAGCAAGCCCACATTGAGTCTTTGTCCTGAGGGCTTTTTATCATTTTCTATGGGTAAGAATCTTAGGGGAGGTTTTCAGCAGACTATTCACTAGTGTTCAGGTCCTTTGCCCATTTTTTAATTGGATTGTCTTCCTGGTGTTGAGTCACATGAGTTCTTTATATGTTTTGGAGATCAAACCCTTGTCCAAAGTATCATTGGAAAATATGTTTTCCCATATGGTTGGTTCCTTTTTCATTTTGATGATGTTTTCTTTAGCCGTGCAGAAGCTTTTTAATTTGATGTAGTCCCATTTGTTTATTTTTTCCTTTATATCCCTTGCTCTAGAGGGCATATCAGTAAGAAATATTACTGTGTTGGGTATCTGAAATTTTACTGCCTGTTTTCCTCTAGGACTTTTATGGTGTCACAGCTTATGTTTAAGTCTTTTCTCCATTTTGAGTTTATTCGGGTGTGTGGTGTAAGTGCATGGTCTAGTTTCATTTTTTTTTGTATGTACCATTCCAGTTCTCCCAACACCATTTGTTGAAGAGGTTACTTTTACTAAATTATATGTTCCTGCCCCCTATGTCAAATATTAATTGACCACAGAGACATGAGTTTATTTCTAAGTTCTCTATTCTGTCGCATTGATCTATGTGTCTGTTCTTATGCCGGTACCAGACTGTTCTGATGACAGTAGCCTTGTAATACAATTTGATAACAGGTATTGTGATCCCTCCTCCTTTGTTCTTCTCTCTCAAGATTGCTGAGGCTATTCGGGGTCATTTTTGGTTCTATATAAATTTTTGAAATATTTGTTCTAAATCTGTAAAATATGTCATTGGTGTTTTAATAGGACCTGAGCAGACACTTCTCCAAGGAGGACATACACAGGGCCCAGAGACACATGAAAGGATGCTCAGCATCACTAGCCAGCAGAGAGAGGCAAATGAAAACCCCAAAGAAACACGACCTGGCACCGGTCAGAATGGCCATCATTAACTCATCAACAAACTACCAGTGCTGGTTTTCTCCACAATAAGGATGGGGAGAAGAGGGAACCCTAGTGCACTGTTGGTGGGTATGCAGCCTGGCGCAGCCACTGTGCAAAACTATGGAATTTCCTCAAAAAACTAAAAACGGAACTGCCTTTTCACCTGGCAATTCCACTGCTGGGATTATACCCTAAGAATCCTGAAACACCAATTCAAAAGACTTTATGCATCCCAATGTTCATAGCAGTGCTATTTACAGTAGCCAGGTGCTGGAAACAGCCTAAGTGCCCATCAGTAAATGAGTGGATCAAAAAACTGTGGTACATTTACACAATGGAATACTAAGTTGTAGAACGAAAGAGGGAACGCCTACTTTTTGCAACAGCATGGATGGAACTGGAGAGTATTATGCTAAGTGAAATAAGCCGGTCGGTGAAAGACAAATGCCATGTGATCTCATCTATAAGTGGGACCTAATGAACTAAACAAACAGACGATTAAAATAGAACCAGGGGCATGGGAACAAGGAACAGACTAACAGTGACCAGAGGGGAAGGGGGAGGAGGGTTATGGTGGAAAGCAGCGGAAGGGTCTAGTCAAATAACAGGTATAAATGACCCACGGACATGGACAACAGGGTGCGCACTGACTGTGAAAGTGGGGGGTGGGTGGGGCAGGGGAGAGCAACAGGGGAAAACTGGGACAGCTGTAATAGAACAATTTTAAAAATTAAAAATAAACCTAAAAAAATGTACATTAAAAAAGAATATTCACTAGCTTTCCAGGTGCATTTTTAATATGCTGATGCGTCAAAAAGATGTATAGGGGAGATATTCTTCGGGAATATTCCGTGGTCTGCTATACTGTTTTACTTTTATCTTGAGTCTGTCTGGCTTTTAATGGGTTTTTGTTGTTTTTTTGTTTTTGTTTTTGTTTGTTATTTGTCCCCCTGACTTCATCTGTCCTTAGGTGAGCTGGCACAAATGACATTGAGTGGGTCTCTGTTCTCTATTCCCCGAGACCAGGCAGACTTAAGCTATATATTCTCTCATTAGGGAGGAGAGGTATAAACATTTGTTCCCAAGTGTCCTTGGTTAGGGGACATAAGGTCTTGCAACTCACCAGCTGGCTGTAGTTTGCTCAAACTGCTTGGTGTTAATTTTCTTGTCTTAGTTTCCCCATTCCACTTGCCCGGGAATTTTCCTAGCTTCTTACTATTCTGTCACATCTTGAGTGGGGGTTGAAGGGACCCCTCTCCAGATGGCTCGGCTGGATAGTTGGTGCCAATGTCAGCTGAGAGCTTCCAGGGTGGTGGGTGGCCAGCCCGCTCCAGGTGGGCCTTGCCATGGGCTGCGTGGGCTTCCGCACAGCGCAGTGGCTGAATCAAAGTGCGAGCTTGTAAAGAGCCAGGAGGAAGCTACACAGGCTTTTCTAACTCAGCCTCCAAAGTCACAGAGAGCCACTGCCGCCACATTTTATTTGTGGAAATAGACTCAAAGGGAGGGGGACTGTACTCCACCTCTCCATGGGGGTGTGACAAGCTTCTAGAAGAATCCACAGCATGGGAAATATGACTGTGGTCATCTTCTCAGAGAATACAGTCTGCCACAGCAAAGTGGGTATTGCATGACTTCATCAAGCTGTCCTAATTTACAAATCCGACTTAAAAATAACTGCCCCCAACAGGTCACCCCCAGGGACCCTCACTGAAAGTTTACAAAAATAGCTAGACTCAAAGAGAGGAAGCCAAGTAAAAGCCATTCATGGGGCAGGCATAAGGGAGAGAGTCTTCCCTCACGATATTTACGTTTGCACTTCATTTCCTTACAATGCCTCAAGCTCTACTAATTAGAAACTCATCCGAGATAACTAGTAACCAATTTAAAAATGCAAACACCTAGGGGGCTAGCCGGAGTCCTCCAAACAGTCCCATAATTGATTTCATCAAGGATTTCCTCCTAGCCCCTGCTGAGAGGCAGTTACAAGGAGAGACTAGGGGAGGGCACTGGGTCACTCTGTTGCTAAAAGCACGTCTGGATAGGGACCTGGGAAAAGAGCAAAGCGGGTTCAGCAGAGGAGGTAGGGAAGTAAGCTTATTTATGCGTCTGAATAAGATTCCTGGTTTGGGCTCTGCAAATACAGCCCCAATCAGGCTACAAGATGTTGTGGCAGCACCATTTACACGCAGTCACTCCTGATGGGCCCAACCACTTTTCAAAACACCCTTGCATAGCCGTGCAGAGCAGCCGGCTCCACTGGCAGCCGGCAGAGCCATAACTCACGCTGTCACCACTCCCTTCAAACCTCTTCTGTAAGCACTTTTAATCAATGCAACAGGAATAAACATTTGCTGCAGAGTGGCAATGTGCAGTGAAGAGCACAGTTCCACTTAGCTCAGAAGGCAAAACCTTCCGGCTGTTTGCACTTACGAGAGCCCGCAGGAAAAGCCCTCCATCCTGGTCTGGCTGCCAGCCTTGGGCACATTTTCCCCAGCGAGGTGAGTTTCTCTGTCGAAGTTAATTTGCACTCTGAGTGCCATCCATCAACAACACAATTCTCAGCTGACTTTTCAAAGCATCACTGCTCCCTAAGTGGTCACTATCCCTGCCCTGCAAGCCCCCAGGTGACGTTGAATTTAGATGAGAAAGCAGGAGGTTTCAGGGTGGGTTTCAGTTCAGCATCTTAGAGTCACTGTGCAGGGTTGAAATCTTTTTTCCCTTGTTTGTAATCTGGTTTGGTCGTTGGGAACTTGGAAACTGATTTCCAGTGAAATCAGCAAGTGCACTGCAGTGGATGTGGGTCTGGCAATCCGTTAATATTAACATTAACAAGGGTTGAAAGCTGTGCTGAGAATTAGCTTATTTCATCCTCTTGGGAGCCCTATGAGTTGGGCACCATTGCGATTCCCACTTTACAAAAGCAAAAAAGATCTCAGAGGTTAAGTAACTAATCCAAGGTCACATAGCTAGTGAGTAGTAGAGCTGGGTCTCAAAATCATTATTTCTTCCCCCAAAGCCTGTGCTTGAATCATTCTGTTAATAGGATGCAAAAAGAAGTCACCCACTTCGGGTGGGGGAGGGGATACAGATTGGCGGCCTTCCAGGGGAAATAAAGCAGGTGAGAGAGTAAAAACAGGTGTGAGAGAAGAGAGGCGTCATGGGAACCACGTGTCTGTGAGAAGCACATGGCTCTTCCTCCCAAGACAGCCAGTGTGGACAGAAGCCCAAGGACGGAGAACAAGCTGCAACTTGAGAGAGCATCAGTGTGAAAGCAGAGGGAATCGCAGGGACGCAGAGGCAGTTCCGGTGCGGGGCGGTGGGGTGGGGAGACATTTGGGAGGAGGCATGAGTTGCTCAGACTATTTGCTTCAGCGTCTCTAGGCTTCTTAGAAATGCAAATTCCCGTATATTGGAGAACCTCAAAAACATAGTGCTAAGTGAAATAAATCAGGCCCAAAAGGCCACATTTTATGTGATTCTGTTTGTATAAGATATCCAGAATAGGCAAAGCCATGGGGACAGAAAGCAGGGTAGTGTCGCCAGGGGCTGGGGAGGGGAGTGAGCAGTGACTGTGAATGGGTGCGGGGTTTCTTTCTGGGCTGATAGAAAAGCTCTGGAAAAAAAGATAAAAGCTGCAGTGATGGTTGCACGACGTAGTGAATGTATTAAATTGTACACTTTCAAATGGTTAAAATGATAAATTTTATGTTATGTGTATTTACCACAATAAAAAAAAATGTAGATTCCAGCTTAACCATTCATTTAATCGATACTTATTGAATGCTGACTATGTGCCAAGCACTGTCCCGGGTACTGGAGATACATCAGTAACAAAACAGACAAAAATCCTGCTCTCATAGAACTGACCTTCTAGTCAGGAACTGAAAGTAAATAAGATAAACACTTTAAATGCATATGCATTAGAGATGAAAATGAAGGAGGAAAACAAAGCAGGGAGGGGGATAGGAAGTAGGGGAGGAAGTGTGGATATTGCCATTTTAGACAGGGAGACTAGGAAAGGCTCACTGTGAGGTGGGAGAGCTGAAGGGAAAGAGAGAGCATGCGATGTGGATGTCTGGGGAAACAGTGTTTCAGGCAGACAGAACAGCACGTACAAAGGCCATGAGGCAGGGGCAGACTTGGTATGATCATGGAACAGAGAAGAGGCCATTGCAGCTGGAGCAGAGGGAGTGATGAGGAGAGCGGTAGCAGCTGAGAACAGAGAGGAGGCAATTAGAGACGAGGTCACGGGCGGGGGGTGGGGGGTGCCTTGTGAGATAGGAGACACTGGAGGATCCTGAACAGAGAACGGATGTGACCTGAATTCTGTTTAAAAGGATCACTCCAGGTGCTCTAAGAGAATAGACTCTGGGAGGACAAGGGCAGAACGAGGAGGAGGCCAGCGAGGAGATGTTGCAGTGACTCGGGTGGGAGCTGGCGGAGGTTCAGTCCAGACTGGTGCTAAAGAGGGGCTGGGTTCTGGATATATTTTAAGGAGGGAGCAACTGACTTTAAAAATGAGCCACAGGAGCCAGCAATTGTAACGAGCTTCCGGTGGGACCCTAATTCACCCTGAATTTGAAGAACTTCAGGTTTGCGTTAACATTTGTTTAATATTTTGGGAAGTGCCTCCTGGATTTTCTCCAAGCCAACTCAGAATGAATGCGAGGAAGGTCATTCTCCAGCGTGAGAACTTGAGTGCACAGCCGTAAAGCAGACCACACCATATGTGGGAAACAACCTAAGCTTTGTCAAATGTCAGGTGGTGGGAGTACAACACTGAACCCCATGAGCCCCTTCCTCAATGAGCCTTGCTTTTCATGAGGGGCATAAACCATTAAAAAATCATTTATGACTCAGAGTGCTAGGATGAGGATTCGCATAGGCCAGGAGAAGCACACGAAAGGGGCACCTAATCTAGTATTAGATGGTCAGAGAGACTTCCCCCATCAAACCTTTAGATTGAAGACTAGAAGGTGATAGGAGTTATCCAGGTGGATAACGAAGAGGGTGGAAGAGTGCTCGAAGCAGAAGATAGAGCATATGCAAAGGTTGAGAGCTGAAAGAGTGTTCGAAGAGAAGAAAGAAATTTATTTAATTTTAAGAGTAAGAGCTGAGGAACATAGAAATAACTTGGAGCCAAATCATAAAGGCTTCTGACAGCCATGTTTATCCTGTAGACAAAGAGAGCCAGGAGGTGTCCTTAAGTAAAGGAGTAACAATCATCTTTGTGCTACAAAAAGAAAAGTCTGGCTTCAGAGGATGGATGAGTAGCAAGGAGACCAGGTGGGAGGCTGGAATAACCCAGGTGAGACAAGATGGTCAGCTGGACCAAGGTTGTGGTGATGTGGATGGAGAGGAGATGTGACCTCACTTGACTGAGGAAGGAGGAAGAGTACAGGATGACATCTAAGTTTTTGGGAAGCTTGGTGGATCATGTGGTGAGTTAGACCTCATGAACCAAGGCAGCAGAGGAAATCGGGAGAGGAAGGGTAAGCTGAGATCAAGTTCGAGAGGGATATCCAAGTGCATATGACCAGAGGGCAGTTGGATATGCCAGGGCAGAGTCCTACACAGAGTTCTAGAATGTAAATAACAAGATATAAGGACCTTGGCAGTAGGTGATCCTTCCCCCCCCCAAAATAAAATGTATGGAGAAATAAGAATAGAACCTAGGGGACAAATGAAGGAAAGAGATTCATAATTAAAACCAATCAACTATCAGATATCTTCCCCAAAAAACAGTGACTGGATGTTTTCTTAGTAAGAGTTACCCAGGACCATTTCTAAAGATCATGTAGAAAAATAACTTCTGGAAGGCCTCAAAACATGTAATGCTGCTTAAAAAAAAATAAAAATAGAAAACAGAAGTTCAGCTATTGCACAGACACTGAAGCAATTTTCCAGCAAGTGTCTATCAATCAAGAATCTGAACTGACTCAAGAGGGTGTCACATCTAAGAATCCAATTCCATTGTCTGTAAGAGCCTTTCTACCAGGTACAAGACCCTAATCCAGTTGAAGTGATTTTCTTTTGATTAACAGGCTGGGAATACACAGGTTGTTGGTTTTTGAGATTCCCTTCCTTGGGTCCTGATGCCAGCTGTGAATAATTTTCACGGAGTCAAAAAGCTCCCAACCGTCAAAATAAAAATGACACTGGGTCACAGGGGAGGCAGATTATAGGTCAATCACCTTGATTATTTTTTAACTGTAAGGAGTCATTAACGTTACTGAATAAGCAAATCTGTTTGCATAACCAGATTTTTATAGTCTACTGGGAATAAAGGTTTTCCTAAGTGGATGATTTGTACAATGATAGCCTTTGGGTCTTCGATGGAACAGCTCTGATGAGAAAATGTTCCTTTAATTATGTGCAAGGCCAATTACCACGTTATAGCCACATTGTTTTTCAGATTGCATATAATTTCGCCATTTCCATAGCTTCAGCACTATAATTCTGGAGAAAATGCAGGCACCAAGAAGACACTTGAGGCACATTATGCTGGAGATGAAGATGTTTTAGCAAATTCAATTTAAGCTACAACATTAAAGTTATTTTGTTGAATAAAACATAATGCAATAATGAGCTTGTGTATGTCAACTCTATAGTGGAGGTAATAATAGCTAGAGAGGGAGCATCCCCTCTCCCCTTTTTCATGCTCATTAGAGTAATAGATAATGCTATGGAGAGAGCCTTTCTCTAATATGTGTTCCATCTCAGGTTAATGTGTTTCCTGCCACTGTGCTCCAGGAAAAAAAAAAAGGTGGGGGGGGTGGGGCGGAGTGGGTAAGGGACTAATTTGGAAGCCATTCACAGAAGTGCTATTACTTGATGATTTTTATCCACTGGGATTTCTTATTTCCAATGCCTACCTGGAAAGGACTTCCTTGATACACTCAGATTAATCACTCTCTTTATGTACTAAGTACTAGGAGATTGTGAGGAGAAACAACAAATAAGCAGAGTAAAGACAGAGGAAGAACATTGTGGCAGAAAGGCAAAGTTATGGCAATGCTGGTCTCAATTCTGCCACTAATTAGTGGGACCAATAACCTCCCCTTTCCAGGACTCGGTTGTTCTTGTCTGTAAAACAGAGGAGTAGGAGGGTATTACCAGACCATGACCCCATCTATCTATAAAATACTTTTCATTCATACTAATAAAAATCATGACTACTTTGCCAAGAAGCTAAAATAATCATCAAGATGAATACACCAAACAACTTAGCCTGGAACTACGTAAGCAAAAACTGAGAAGGTTGCATGGAAAGACTGACAAATCCCCAATAAGAGGAAGAAATGTTTAGTGTGTTCTCACTGTGGGAGGCACAATACCATATTCACCACACCATTTCTCTCCTTGGACATGCAGGAAGACATTTCCCAGCATCCCTTGTGGTTTACCATGTGAGTGCATTTCCACCAATAGAAATGTAAGAAATCACATGTGACTTCTGGTCTAAGATAATTAAATATGGGTTCGCCATACTTCCTCTTTTTCCCATCCATGTGGCTACAAGTGAAAAACTCTGAGGTGGCAGAATTAGAAGATGGAAACCTCCCAGGTCCCTGAAATACTTTTGGGGGAGGGCCACCAAGAAGTCCCTGACTTGTACTGGACTGTATCATGGGTGACAAATAAATGGTTGTTTTGTGAAATCTTGGCATTTTCAGGGTTTATTAGTCACAGCAGCATTGTCTCATGTTACCCTGACTCATATATAAGGTTCAGAGAGATCTAGCAGACTTCAATTACGCTGGTAACCTTGATTACTTATTTTGAAAATGAATAAAGGAAACCTCATTTAAAATGGAGTTGGGAGGCCTGAAGGGGCTGCTCTCATGCACTACCACCCCACATGAATTGCATATTCCAACAGGAAGAAACATCAGCTATAGACCCAACAAGAAGACATATGCCTTGCTTTCCCAGTAAGAAGTGTCTCTACTTTACTACCCAGCAGGAGGAAGGAAGATTTGCTTCTTGCCCGGCAACGGGCCCAGCCAATGGGAACCATTGCAACTCAGCCAATGAGAAACCACCGCCAACCTGAACTCTCTTTCTTCCAATGGATTTTCTGTTCAAAACACCTCCACCCAACTTCCTCCTTTTTTTCTATAGATTAACTCCTCTCTCCTTTGTTTGCTAGACTTGCCTGTATTTTTCGCTCTACCATGTTCATCCTGATTCGCAATTCTCTGCTATTTCTGAAACCCACTTTTTTGCTGGTGAAAATAACCAGCTATTTTATTTTTAAGGTCAATAATATTTAAAAATGAAAACTCTCTCCTTAAAAGTAGACAATCCAAAATGCTTTTAAGCATATGTGGCACATTTGTAAGCAAAAATAATCACATATTAGTCTGTAAGGGAAAGCTCAACATAATCCACTACATAATTGGCATTGTACTGAACACAGTTTCTGACCATAATGCAGCAAAGTTAGAAACCAACAGTAAAAAAAAAAAAAAAAAAGGTAAACACAACATGCATGTGTAAAATTTTAAATATACTTCTGAGTAATTCATGAGTTAAAGGGGAGATCACAATAGGAATTACTAAATATTTATAACTGATTAACAACAAAACTTTGTATCATGCCTCTTTTTATATGGATTCTTCAGCTACTTGGCTTTTGTTGTCATCATGTTATTGTCAGAGGCAGCAGTTGCTAGTTCCATCCCTACTTTTATTGCAACCTGCAATTGGTAAGAACATACCTCTTCCTTCTGGAGAGCTAAACACAGCTGAATTATTCAGCAACACAACCATGGAAGATGCAACTATGTGTTACTGGGGTGGAGGTGGCAGAATGTTGAGTGTGCACACACTTGCAAACTTGTCCAAAGACAGAGATAAACAATCACTTGAGCAGCTCTTTCCTTGTGTTGAGCGTCTAGACAGAAACTAAAAATTAATCACTATGCCATCTCAATACTTTTATTTTAACTTTTGGCAGCAGGTTGCAACTGAGGAAAAGAAAATAAAGTGATGAGAATGTAAGGTAATGTACGCACATGTGTAAAAAAAGAAACGATGGGACTGGATTGTGTATTTCTCTCTCTTTAGCTCTTCAGGCCATTTGTCTTATCATATACCAAGGCAAAAAGTCCAAACTCATTCCTGGGGCAGTGGCCCAGACATACAAGGCCCTTTCTAAGAGCCACCAGGTAGGTTAGTACTGTGTGGTAAGGGTGAACTCAAGGAATTGCGTGCAGAAAGGAATTTTGGACAGTGATTCCCACTCACACTTTTTTTTTTTTTTTTTTGGTCTTTCAGGAAACAGTTGAATTTTAGTGGAGTTTCTTTACGATGGTGGCGCCTGGTTCAGGGCCTGGCAGGGCAGGAGCTGGTGAAACCCTCCCCACGCTACCAAGGTGAGGGGACAGGGACAGAAACAAAAGGTTTAGGGCTGAGGCCACTGCTTTGCCCCAGATGCAACAACAGAGAAAATCACATTAATCAAGAAAACAGAAATTTGCTTAAACTCTGAGATACTATACAGTCTTTCTTTTTTGATATTACACTCTTAAAAAATCAAATGAACAAAAATAAGGTGTCTAAGCCACCCCTCTCAGGATAACGACGGCCTGTCCACTCTGGGATGTGACCGGAGTTCTTGATCAACCCTGAACCTGGTCAGCACTCAAAAAACTGACTGAGGACCTACTATGTGCCAGGCACCACCTCAGGCACTGAGGGCCCAGCAGTGAGCAAGGCAGACAGAAATCAGGCATCTCGTGGGGCTACAATCTAGCTGAGAAAGACAGACAATAAACCAGTTAATATGTTAACGTGTTATTAATATATCATGTATGGAATGTCTTAATATAGAGTTGTATATAATTAAGATACAGTAATATAATATATGTATAAAAGGTATATATATTTTTAAGACATTACATATACACATATTTTATACTTAGAGTTAGCTGGTTCATTAGTTAGTTAGTTCCAAGAGCTAAGGGGAGGGGACTTCCAGCCACGATGGAGGCATAGGTAGATACACTTTGTCTCCTCACACAACCAAAAGAAGGACAACAACAAATTTAAAAGCAAAAATAACCAGAACTGCCAGAAAATCAAACTGTATGGACGTCCAGCAACCAAGGAGTTCAAGAAGAAACACTCATTCAGGCCGGTAGGAGGGGCGGAGACGGGCAGCCGGGGCGGACAGGACGTGCGGCAAGGCAGTGGCTGGCAGGCAGACCCGGCAGGCCCACATGTGCATGCGGATGAACTGGGAGGAACAACTGGGGAGTGAGAGAGACCGTGCAATGGTGCGGGAAAGCCTCAAAAGCTCTACCAGTAAAAACCTGTGGGGTTGCGGCAGCAGGAGAATCTGCCAGTCTCACAGGAGAGTTCACCTGAGAGACCCACAGGGTCCCAGAACATACGCAAACCCACCCACCTGGGACTCAGCCCCAGAGGGGCCCAATTTGCTTATGGGTAGCAGGGGAAGTGACTGAGAGCTGGCCAAGAGCCAAGCAAGCAGCATTGTTCCCTCTCTGACCCCGCCCCCACATATAGTACCACAAGGCAGTGACACGGGTTGCCCCACCCTGGCGAATACCTAAGGCTCTGCCCCTCACAACCTAATAGGTGCACTGAGACCAAAAAAAAACAAACAAACAAACAAAAAAAAAAAACCTATGACCCAAAGGAAAGAACAGATCAAAGCTCCAAAAATAGAACTAAGTGATGTAGAGATAGCCAACCTACCAGACTCAGAGTTCAAAACTCTGGTAATCTGGATGCTCACATAAATGGTTGAGCATGATCACAAAAGGGAGGAAAAAGTGAAGGCTATGCAAAGTGAAATAAAGCAAAATATACAGGGAACCAACAAGGGAAGGAAACTGGGACTCAAATCAATGATTTGGAGCAGAAAGAAGAAAGAAACATTCAACCAGAATAGAATGAAGAAACAAGAATTCAAAAAAAAATGAGGAACCTCTGGGACAACTTTAAACGCTCCAACATCCCAATTATAGGGGTGCCCAAAGGAGAAGAGGAAGAGCAAGACATTGAAAACTTATTTGAACAAATAATGGAGAAGAATTTCCCCAATCTGGTAAAGGAAATAGACTTCTAGGAAGTCCAGGAAGCTCAGAGAGTCCCAAAGAAGTTGGACCCAAGGACACACATACCAAGGCACATCATCATTACATTACCCAAGATGAAAGATAAGGCGAGAATCTTAAAAGCAGCAGGAGAAAAGGAGAGAGTTACCTACAAAGGAGTTCCCATAAGACTATCAGCTGATTTCTCAAAAGAAACCTTACAGGCAAGAAGGGGCTGGAAAGAAGGATTCAAAGTCATGAAAGACAAGGGCCTCCAGCCAAGATTACTCTACCCAGCAAAGCTATCATTTAGAATGGAGGGCAGATAAAGTGCTTCCCAGATAAAGTTAAAGGAGTTCATCATCACCAAGTCCTTACTATATGAAATGTTAAAGAGACTTATCTAAGAAAAGGATGATCAAAACTATAAACAGTAAAATGACAACAAACTCACAACTACCAACAACTGAACCTAAAAGAATAAAAACAAAACAAACTAAGCAAACAACTAGAACAGGTACAGAATCACAGAAATGGAGATCACATGGAGGGTTATCAGTAGGAAGTCGGGAGGGGGAGGGTGGAGAATGGGGCAAAAAGTACAGGGAATAAGAAGCATAAATGGTAGGTACAAAATAGACAGGGGGAGTTTAAGAATAGTATAGGAAATGGAGAAGCCAAAGAACTTATATGTACAACCCATGGACAT